>PJEM01006794.1:0-105415 GCA_004023845.1 Helogale parvula | reverse complement strand
GCACCCCAAACCCAGCAGAAGAAAAGAAATCATAAAGATCAGGGCAGAAATAAACAATATAGAATCCAAAAGAACAGTCGAGCAGATCAATGAAACCAAGAGTTGGTTCTTTGAAAAAATAAACAAAATCGATAAACCTCTAGCCAGGCTCCTCAGAAAGAAAAGAGAGAGCACCCAGATAGACAAAATCATGAATGAAAAAGGATCTACTACAACCAATCCCTTAGAAATACAAGCAATCATCAGACATTACTATGACAAATTATATGCCAACAAACTGGACAACACAGAAGAAATGGACAAATTCCTAAATGCACGTGCACTGCCAAAATTCAAACGGGAAGAGACAGAAAGCATGAATAGACCTATAACCAGTGAAGAAATCGAATCCGTTATCAAAAATCTCCCAATGAATAAGAGCCCAGGGCCTGATGGCTTCCCAGGGGAATTCTACCAGACATTTAAAGCAGAGCTCATACCCATTCTTCTCAAACTATTCCAAAAAATAGAAATAGAAGGGAAGCCTCCAAACTCATTCTACAAAGCCAGCATCACCTTGATACCCAAACCAGACAGAGACCCAGGAAAAAAAGAGAACTACAGACCAATATCCTTAATGAAGACAGATGCAAAAATACTCAACAAGATACTAGCAAATCAAATTCAACAGCATATAAAAAGAATTATCCATCATGATCAAGTGGGATGCATTCCTGAGTTACAGGGCTGGTTTAATATTCACAAATCCATCATGTGATCCATCACATTAACAAAACAAAGGATAAAACCCATATGATCCTGTTGATAGATGCAGAAAAAGCATTTGACAAAATACAGCACCCTTTCTTAATAAAAACCCTTGAGAAAGTCGGAATAGAAGGAACTTACCTAAACATTATAAAAGCAGTTGATGAAAAGCCCACAGCCAATATCATCCTCAATGGGGAAAAACTGAGAGCTTTCCCCCTGAGATCAGGAACATGACAGGGGTGTCCACTCTCACCACTGCTGTTTAACATAGTACTGGAAGTCCTAGCATCAGCAATCAGACAACAACAACAAAAAAATAAATAAAAGGCATCAGAATTGGCAAAGAAGAAGTCAAACGTTCACTTTTTGCAGATGACATGATATTCTACATGGAAAACCTCGCAGACTCCACCAGAAGTCTTCTAGAACTGATCCATGAATTCAGTAAAGTTGCAGGGTACAAAATCAATGTACAGAAATCAGTTGCATTCTTATACACCAAAAATGAAGCAGCGGAAAAAGAAATCAAGAATCTGATCCCATTCACGATCGCACGAAAAACCATCAAATACATAGGAGTAAACCTAACCAAGGATATAAAAGACCTATATGATGAAAGCTATAGAAAACTTATGAAAGAGATTGAAGAAGACACCAAGAAATGGAAAAACATTCCCTGTTCATGGATCAGAAGAATAAACATTGTGAAAATGTCATTACTACCCAAAACAATCGACACATTCAATGCAATCCCCATCAAAATTGCACCAACATTCTTCTCAAAGCTAGAACAAACTATCCTCAAATTCGTATGGAACCACTAAAGGCCCCGAATAGCCAAAGTCATATTGAAGAAGAAAACCAAAACGGGAGGCATCACAATCCCAGACCTTAGCCTCTACTACAAAGCTGTCATCATCACGACAGTATGGTATTGGCAGAAAAACAGACACATGGACCAATGGAATAGAACAGAGACCCCAGAACTGGACCTACAAGTATATGGCCAATTAATTTTTGACAAAGCAAGAAAGATTATCTGATGGAAAAAAGACTGCCTCTTTAGCAGGTGGTGTTGGGAGAACTGGACAGCAACATGCAGAAGAATGAAACTAGACCACTCTCTTACACCATACACAAAAATAAACTCAAAATGGCTGAAGGACCTGAATGTGAGACAGGAAACCATCAAAACCCTCAAGGAGAAAGTAGGAAAAAACCTCCACCACAGCAATTTCCTATTTGAAACATCACCAAAAGCAAGGGAAATTAAAGCAAAAATGAACTCTTGGGACTTCATCAAGATAAAAAGCTTCTGCACTGCAAAGAAAACTAACAGACAACCAACAGAATGGGAAAAGATAGTTGCAAATGACATATCAGATAAAGGGCTAGTATCTAAAATATACAAGGAACTCACCAAACTTCACACCCACAAAACAAATAACCCAGTGAAGAAATGGGCAGAAGACATGAACAGACACTTCTCCAAAGAGGACATCCAGATGGCCAACAGGCACATGAAATGATGCTCAACATCACTCATCATCAAGGAAACAGAAATCAAAACCACACTGAGATCCCACCTCACGCCAGTCAGAGTGGCTAAAATGAACAAATCAAGAAACTATAGATGCTGGCGAGGGTGTGGAGAGACGGGCACCCTCCTACACTGTTGGTGGCAATATAAACTGGTGCAGACGCTCTGGAAAACAGTGTGGAGGTTCCTCAAAAAACTATCCATAGAACTCCCTTATGACCCAGCAATAGCACTGCTAGGGATTTACCCAAGGGATACAGAAGTGCTGATGCATAGGAGCACATGTACCCCAATGTTCATAGCAACAATGTCAACAATAGCCAAAACATGGAAAAAGCCTAAATGTCCATCACCTGATCAGTGGATCAAGAAGATATGGTACATATACACAATGGAGTACTACATGGCAATGAGAAAGAATGAAATATAGCCATTTGTAGGAAAGTGGACGGACCTTCAGGGTGTCATGCTAAGCGAAATAAGTCAGGCAGAGGAGGACAGATATCGTATGTTTGCACTCATGGGTCTAACAGGAGAACAGGAGAAACCTAATGGAGGACGAGGGGGAGGGGCAGAGGGAAAGAGAGTTGGGGAGAGAGAGGGATGCAAACCTTGAGAGACTATTGAATACTGAAAATGAACTGAGGGTTGAAGGGAAAGGGGGAGGGGGGAAAAGACGTGGTGGTAAATGAGTAGGGCACTTATGGGGAAGAGCACTGGGTGTTGTATGGAAACCAATTTGACAATAAACTATTTTAAAAAATAAAAATAAATAAAATAAATAAATAAATATGAAGTTATAAATCTGGAAGAGTATATAAAAATGACAAATAGAAAAGAATAATAAGAATAACATCAGGACACGTGGGTGGTTCAGTCAGTTAAGCACAGACTTCATCTCAGGTCATTCATATCGGGTCATGATCTCGTGGTTTTTGAGTTTAAGCCCCACATTAGGCTCTATGCTGACAGCAAACACACAGTGAAACAGAATAGAGATCCGCATACGAGTGTTTTGCCCCTACAGACAGATTATAAAATAGGACCTCTAACTTTAACACCTAAGATGTCTTAATAAGGTGATTATAGATCAAAATAGAAAAGACAAAACAGCAAAGCTTTTGGAAGATAATATAGGAGGGCATATTGTTGCTTGTACAGTAGGCAAAGACTTTTAAACAGGGCCCAATATACTAGCTATCAAGGAAAAGGTTAATTATTTGGACTACACTTAAAGTAATCACCAAAAGACACCATAAAGTAAATGTTTGAGTGACAAAAGATTTTAATCCATAATAGAGTTACTATAGTCACCAAGGTATTACAACCAACCCATAGAAAAATGAGTAAGAAACTTCACAGAATGTACAAATAAACACATGAAGAATTATCACCTACATTAATGATCAGAGAAAGGTAAATTAAAATCAGTGACAAAACATCACACATCCACCAAAATGGTTGAAGTCATTAATATAGTAGTAATAAAAATAATGAGTGCCAATACCAAGCTTCGGAAGAACGTAAACCAATGGGAACTGTCACATGCTGCTGAGATTATAAGCTGGTAAAAACCACTTTGGAAGAGCATTAACCACATCTCATAAGGCTGGTTTTTGCATATCATATAACCCACAAATTCTACTCCTTGGAATATACCCAACAGAAATGTGCACATGTTCATCCACAGAAATGTACAAGGATGTCCATAACATAATTATTTGTTATCATTCAAAACAAAAAACAACTATGTTCATAAACAGCAGAACAGCTAGATAAAATATGAAATCCTCATACAATGGAGAAACTACAAAAATTAAAATGAATTGCAACTCCACACAAACTACACACAAACAATGTGAGCAAAAAAAAAGTAGACACAGAAAAATACACAGTGTAGAATATTTATTCAAAGTTCTAGAATCAGGCAAACTTAAACTACAGTGTGGTAAGACTGATACTAGGGTTAGGATAATAAAATCATAAGGAAAAGTAGGTTGGGATTACCATACATGTCAAGACATTAATTATCTTTGGTAGCAAGGAATGGGAACGAGAAGAATTTTCTGAAACACTATCATGTTTTCTTTGTTGATCAGGGCAGCAGTTACATAGCTGATGTGGTAAATCACTGAGCTATACTTCTGTTCTTTTCTATATGTAAGCTGTATCCCAGTATAAATATATTTATATTTATATTTATATTTATTATATTTATAAAATATTTGAATTGCCTTGATGTATATGTTGAAAAATAAAGTGACCGCATATATGTGGGTCTAATTTCTAGGTACTCTATTCTGTTCTATTGATCTCTATGTTTACAAGTCTATTCTCATGCCCATACCACACTGTCCTAATACATGTAGTTTTACTATCAGTCTTGAAACCAAGTATTTGTTAGTCTGCCAACTTTATCTTTTCTGAAAGTATTTTTATCTTTATAGTTCCTTTGTACCTCAATATATATTTTAAAATAAACTGTCAATGTCTACAAAATGTCTGCTGCGATGTTTTTTGGGATTGTGTTGAATCTCTGGATCAGTCTGGAAGTACAGTGACCTCTTAATATTGAATTTCAATTTATGAAGGGAGGTTTCCCATCTACTTACGTAACTTTGGCAATGCTAGGTAGTTTTCTGCATATAGACCTTGCCTATGTTTTGTTAAATTTATCTCTATATGTTTTATTTTCTTCATGCTACTTTTTTCTTTCTCCATATTTTTATTTAAATTCAAGATATGAGAGTTTAAGTGGTATTGTTTCTTTAACTTCATGAAATACAATCGATTTTCATATGTTCACCTTTGCTTCAAAAGCTTCTTAAATTCATGTTAGTTCTAATGGTGGTTTAGTATTATCATCAGAGTTGAAGGATAGAGAAGTTGTTACACACACACACACACACACACACACACACACACACACACACACTGGAATATTACTCAGCCATAAAAAGGGATGAAATCTTGCCATTTGCAATGACATGGATAGAGCTAGACTGTATTATGCTAAGTGAAATAAGTCAGTAAAGACAAATATCATATGGTTTCACTCATATTGGAATTTAAGAAATGAAACACATGAATATAGGGGGGAAAGAGAGAGATAAAGCACAACAGACTTTCTTAACCATAGAGAACAAACTGAGGGTTGCTGGAGGGGAGGTGGGCAGGGTGATGGGTAATGGGTAATAAGGAAGGCATTTGTTATGATGAGTACTGAGTGTTATATGTAAGTAAGTGATGAATCACTAAATCCTACTACTGAACTAATATTACACTATGTTAACTAAATGGAATTTAAATAAAAACACAAAACAAAAAAAATGTACTGTCATCAGAATTTTCTACATAAACAATCATGCCATCTGCAAATTCAGAAAGTTTTATTTCTCTCTACTCTTTATGCCTTGTACTCTTTATTTTTTCTTGCCTTAGTTCAATAGCCAGAATCCCTAGCATAATGTTGAGTAGAAGTGAAGGTGGGCATCCTTAACTTGCTCGCATTGTTAGGGAGAAAATACTGTCTTTCACCATTAGACTTGATGTCAGCTCTAGGTTTTTCATAGGTTTGACTTATCAGTGTGAGACCATTCTCTTTTTCTAGTTTGCCAAAATTTTTATTATGAATGGCCATTGAATTTTGTCAAAGGCTTTTTCTGCATCTAATGATAATATGTAATTGTCTCCTTTATGCTTTGTTGAGTTTCAAGTGTCACACCAACTACACACTCCTTTTTATATATTATTAGATTAAATGTGAAAATATTTTGTTGGGGAACACTCTAGTTATGTTTTGATCAGGAATCCTTATCTGTAGTTTTCTAATGATTTTGTCTACATCCAGTATCAGGGAAAATTCAGTCTCATGAAATAAGGATAGTGTTCCCTTCTTTATTTTGGGACAGAGCTTATGTAAGACTGGTATTATTTCTTCTTTAAAGGTTCGATGATATTTACTAATGAAGCCACCTGAACCCAGGGTTTTCTTTTTTCTGTTAACAAGTTTGTTTTATTAATGACAAAAATATTTTAAAAGGTAGGGGGTGTGTGCCAACTCAACACTAAAAGTGAACGGTGCATATGTGTAGATACACATAATGCAAATAATTCATATTCAATAAGAGGATTTGAAAATTTATAAAAGCCCAAGGTTACGGAAGTATAGATGATTTACTTCTTCTTGAGCTTTCATAAATTTTTCAAACCCTCTCAGTGAACATGTATTATTTGTAACTAGAACTCAAAACAATAATGGCACTCAGAATTGTCCATAAATGGACTAGGATCTCTGTCTACTCTCTGTTCTGACCCTGTAATGATGTTGTAGAGGGGCTTTCTGACTTGTTGAGTTTGGAATAAAGTGTGTTTCACCTTAAAGACACTATTAGTTTTTTTCACTAGCCTACTACTTCCCACAATTAGAACAAAGTAATATCTGTCTCTTAGAAGAGTGAAGAGTACCATCTTGAACTCCATACCAAAAATAAAGATTGATGGTTGAAGTTCATAAGGAGTGTGGCTGTTAATGACCAATAGAGAAGCCAAAGGAGTTAGAAATCAGAACAGAGAAAAATATTGAGCCTGGGAAAAGGAGACTATCTCCCAAAAGATTAGAGGTCATTTAGAACCTAATACAAAGCCTTTCATTTCTAATAAAGCTACAGCAACTTACTTTAAGCTCCAGTGTATTTTATGGAAGACAAATATTTTAATTTCATAAGGCATATTTAGAAAATCACATGAAAACATAATCTTTATCATTTTTGTTCATTGAACAAATAGGCCAAGTTCTCAATTTATGAGTCTCTGTACTGTAACACCAGATTATTCCACCATCAGCAAAATAATGCAAATAACATACAACCACAAAATTAAAGAAAACAGAACAAAGCTGTCAGGTTAGAGAGGAAACAGTTTTTATAATGACTCTTCTCAAATCTTTTTGTTAGCTGCAGGTAAAAGAATGTGTATAAATATTATATAGCACTTGAGCTACTCCCACAGCAACTAAAAATAGGAACTGGGAAATATTATAACTCCTGTTTCTGTTATCTTTATCAAGGATGTGACTGGTCATATTATGACTCCTGTTTATCCAAATACTTAAGATATCAGTTGAAAAGGATATAGCACATAAGTTTTCTTTGCCAGGCACCACTAACACAGGGGAGAGTAGAGGGACACACATAAGGACAATAGTAAGAATTAGGATTATAAACAATGAATAATACTAAACTTATAAACTTATGGTATTAATTAGCTCAATTCTTAAGAGATATTACATCTGAATTTAAGTATTTAAATTAGCAATAGTCCCCTCTTCCAGGATCCAGCAACATTCAGCTTATCATTTCCTCCTCTAGAGACATTAACAGACTGTGTATAAAACAGAGGATGCATTAGGGGCTCAGAAGAGAGTGCATTAATAATTAATCAGGCACAGATACCAGACAGGTGCTCTAGTCAGTAATGCACCAAAAAGAAGAGCTGGTCAGGACCTGCAAAGATTTATTAGTAAGTGGATCAAATTTGGGCATGAAAAAGAAGACACAGTTATGTGATTTTTAAAAAGCATTTGACCTATATTTAGAAGTTCATTTCTGTCAACTTGACATCTAGATTGTTGTTGACCATGAAGAAAAAAAAAAATCATTCAAATCTAAATGTTTCTTTCTTTATCAAACATTAGGAAGGAAATATATCTAACCAATCTTGCTTGCAGCTTGCATTAGGTATTATCAGTGATGCCCTAAATGTCACCCAAGAAGGTCAGTTGACTTATCCAAGGTCATACCAAATTCAGAAAAGGAAAGTAAGATTTTCCTACAGTCAGCTGAGCATATAACCTCTCCTGTTGGCGCCTGGGTGGCTCAGTCGGTTAAACTTCTGACTTCGGATCAGGTCATGATCTCATGGTCTGGTCCCTAAGTTCGAGCCCTGCATCAGGATCTGTGCTGACAGCTCAGAGCCTAGAGCCTACTTTGGATTCTGTGCCTCCCTCTCTGCTCCTTCCCTGCTCATGCTCTGTCTCTGTCTCTCAAAAATAAATAAACATTTTAAAAGTTTTAAAAAATACAAAATAAAAATAAACTTTTCTGTAATACACAGATTTTATTCTGATGTCTTGCAAAATAATGTGTTTTTTTTTAATCTAAGCTGAATATAACTTGGCATCTGATTGGATTAAATATTTAACACAGCTTCCAGCATTATCCAGCTAATAGAAATAAAAAACAAGAGGAAAAGGTAGGATCTTGTGCCAATTAAGATACTTTTAGAGTTTAAAAAAATTAATTTAAATCTTGGTTTCTACCTTAATTTTTAACCGGTTACTTAATCTCCATGAACCTCAATATTCCCTCTGTAAAATGAGAAAATTATGATATAATCTTTACAAATCACAGTCCTTCAAGCTCTAGTAAGTATTCAATAAATAGTACCAACTATAATTATTTCATTCCTTTTTAATATTCTATTTTATCTTGATTTCAATTTTTTATTTAAATTCTAATTGACATACATGGTAAAATTGGTTTCAGGTGTAGAATTTATCCGTGATTCCTCACTCACATATAACACCTAGTGCTCATTACAAGGGCCCTCCTTACTGCCCACCACCAATTTAGCCCATCCCCCCCACCTTCCTTCATCAACCCCCAGTTTGTTCTCTGTATGTAAGAGTCTCTTGGGGCGCCAAGGCTCAGTCTTGGCTCAGTCAGTTAAGCGTTCGACTTGGGCTCAAGTAATGATCTCACAGTTGGTGAGATTGAGCCCTGATTCCACTCTATAATGACAGCTCAGAGCCTGGAGCCTGCTTCAGATTCTGTGTCTGCCTCTCCCCTGCTCATGTGCTGTCTCTTTTTCTTTCTCTCTCTCAAAAATAAACATTAAAAATTTTTAAGAGTCTCATGATTTTTTCCCTCTCTCTTTTTTCTTCCCTCCCCCTATGTTCATCTGTTTTGTTTTATACATTCCACATGAGTGAAATCAAATGCTATTTATCTTTCTCTGACTGACTTAGTTCTCTTAGCATAATACACTCTAGTTCCATCCATATTATTGCAAATGGAATACCAGTTAATATTATAATCATTTACTACTTTTACTTTCAGATAACGCAGCCATGAAGAAGACAGTTTTATTGTAATACTTCTTCTGGAAAAAGTAAAAATAAACCACACAGTACACAGCAATGCATAGCCATAACATAAGCTATTATTTCTGTTGGTAACTGACACTTAATCCAACAATGACTAAGAAAAAAACATTTTAATGAGGCCACACACTCCCACAGATTTCTCCCTACCACACAATTACTTCAGTTCTCAGGCATAATTAATTGTGAGCAACTATTTTATACCAGACTAAGAAATGTTATAAAGTTATCTACACTTCTATAGCTTCAGAAGATGGTTATCCTATAAAATACGAGCTAACAGCAAAACACTGTAAGGGAAATATTAATTTGCCATAGTAAGCAATGCAAGCTGTTAGGTAAGTATATAGTTTATAGAGTTGATAGTTACATGCCTCCTATCACACACAAAAAGTCTTAACTTCTACTTTTTAGATTTCAGCAAATATGATTAAGAGTAAATGAACTTGGGAACACCTGACTGGCTCAGTTGGGAGAGCATGCAACTCTTGATCTCAAGGTGGTGAGTTTGAGCCCAACTTAAAGATACAAAACTTTAAAAAAAGAGAGTACATGAACTTAAAATTGCATAAATCTATTGTTGCAGCACTCTTTCTAAAACTTTTAAAAGACTTCTCGAGTACAAAATATATCATTTTTTGTATGTTTCTTGACATTTTCTTCCTTCCTCCTGTCTTTCCTATGTATTATTACTCAGGATGATTAACAACTCTTTCTAATAATCTAACACATATATGACTGCCTCAGTGATTCCTACTACTCTGCAGATGTTCAAATTCCATCATTTTGGTCAAAACACTTGCTTTACCTTGTCTGGACACATCTATGGGCATACTTTTTCTATTTTGCATGAAGCCTTCCCACAACAAAAGTGGATTATTTGGCTTACCATTCTTGGGCCAACCAGGATCTCCAGACCACCAGCTCTTGCCTGCTTTACTTCAGCTATTGGAAGTATTTTAAAAAGAAAAAATATCCCTCCTTTGAAATAAATTTCAGGGCCTTTGCTTCAGACTCACATCTGCATACTGTAATCAATTTCCTAACTCAGCATTCCCATTTTCAAAGAAAGGGAGAGTAAAAATGCAGCAGGAGCAACATAGATGAATTAAAAATAAACCCCTCCACAGAGACTTAACAGCTTTTGAGCAGGTAATCAAGATAATTTAAGTATACTAAAATAAAATGTCATAAGCAGTTGCTGGTTTGGAATTTAAACATATGGTTTTGATCTGCCTCAAACCCAGCTGATTGTTGAACTCTGCTTGGGACTCTTTTCAGTGATACACACTTATAAAAATCCCAAGTTTTAGCCACTCTAGAATAAAAAAGGCATCTAATTAGGCTTAATGTGCCACTATCCAGATGGTCAGCTTTTTTTTTTTTTTAATGATATAGCTAATAAGTCCTTCTAAGGAATAACAAATTGCAAGTTGTTAATCAAAAAAATTAAGTCTTGGGGAGCCTGAGTGGCTCAGTCAGTTGAGGGTCTGACTTCAGCTCAGGTCATGATCTCACAGTTTGTGGGTTCGAGCCCTGCATCAGGCTCTGTGCTGACAGCTAGCTCAGAGCCTGGAGCCTGCTTCAGATTCTGTATCTCCCTCTCCTCTCTGACCCTCCCCTACTCACGCTCTCTCTGTCTCTCAAAAATAAATTAAAAAAATTTTTTAAAAATTTAAGTGCATGAGTTCTTAAAAATCACTACAGAGTAAAGTATCTCTGATCCACTCTCCCAAACTAGAACCTTGATCTTTGACAACTTTCACCTCCTAAATCCAACAGTCAGCAAAACTAATGATCTCCATCACAGATATGGCTCTAGAATTAGCTTTTCCTCATCCCAATCACTCAGACCCAGTTTAAAAGATTTCAACAATCTCATACGCAGCCACAGTAGCAGCCCTGTAGCTCACCTCTCACCACGCAGTAAGTCTTCCTCAAAAACAAAGATCAACATGTTCATTTCTTGCTGCTAAAAAGCTTACCTGTCTCCAATGATTCTGAGATAAAATTTAGATTGCTACTCTGGCATGTGAAGCCAATCTTTTAAGTGGCTGATGGCCCATCCCTGTCTGCTCCCATTCTTCTCCATCACTCTTTGTTTCTGCCACCTGGGACTGCTTGCCTTTTCCTGAATATACCAGCATCTTTCAGAGTCCCATGCCTCTGGGACAAAATTTAATCTTCTCCCAAGGACAATTTGGCTTTCCCATCTAACAATCTTCTACTTAACTTTCAAGTGATGTTCAAATGTCATCTCTCTAAAG
Organism: Helogale parvula; assembly: GCA_004023845.1. Classification (NCBI taxonomy): domain Eukaryota; kingdom Metazoa; phylum Chordata; class Mammalia; order Carnivora; family Herpestidae; genus Helogale; species Helogale parvula. Next base: position 93,696 of record PJEM01006794.1, on the reverse strand, counting down.
TGGGGATATTCTTCCTCTGCCCTTTCCCAGATAGAGTTAATTGCATCATCTTCTATATTCCCACAACACTTCATAGATTCTGTAGTAGCATTTTCTCTGTTTAAGTTGATTTCTCGCTCTGTTCCTCACCCCAAACTAGACCATAAGCTTTCCTAAGACAAGGACTATGAATTGTTCTTTTTTTTAAATTTTTTAATGTTTTATTTATTTTTGATACAGAGAGAGACAGAGCATGAGAGGGGGAGGGGCAGAGAGAGAAGGAGATACAGAACCGGAAGCAGGCTCCAGGCTCTGAGCTGTTAGCACAGAGCCTGATGCGGGGCTCGAACCCACGAACGTGAGATCTGACCTGAGCCGAAGTCGGAGGTTTAGCCGACTGAGCCACCCACGAGCCCCCTATGTGTTGTTCTTAAGTGGATATGAATATTAACATTTACTGAATCCCCTACCACATATTAGCTTATCATGCTCTAACAAAAGTACATGAAATTTCAACCAGACAACTTCTGGGTTTAAATTATAGATCATATAATTCTACCTTTTTCTAGAACAGCCACAGAGCCTTGACTTCGTTGCCTATAAACTAGGAAGACAACCAGCTAATGGGGAGAGAGATCTTTTTGAGAACGAAGATAAAATATTATGATTTATGAATATTGCCTGGAAAACTCCTGACATGAATATAACAATATATAAAATGGATCTGGCACCTACTTAGCACCCATTCTGTGCTGGGCATGCATCATCCCCATTACAACCAATGGGGCCATCACCCTCCCCATCTACCATCTAGGAAAAGAGGCTCAGAGGACAAGTGAGCTGACCAATGCCACATGGTAAGTACTAGGCAAAGCTAAGACTCAAACACAGCTGGGGATTCATTCAAGCATAGGCTCTACAAAGCTATTTCACTTTCCCTAAGTGTCCAATATTTTTTATTTGATGCTCACCAAAATCCCTTCTACTACCCTTATTTTGTAGATGAAGAAACTGAGTCTCAATTAAATAACTTGTCCCCAAATCATATAGCTGCAGTGTAAACAAGCTAGGATTCAAAACCAAGTGCCTCTAAACTCAAAGCACATTAGTCGAAATCCCACAGACTATTCTAAAAGTTACAAATATACCATAAAACACAGAAGAATATATACCATAGGAAAAGTACTTCTGTTAAGGTAATCAAAATACAGTAAGATTCCTTCTGGATAAGGTTACCAGGAAAATCTTTCCAGGAGGTTTTAAAAAAAAAGTATTGGAAAAATAAAAGAATTGAAAAATTAGTATTGAAAATCAAAAATAATGGCTGGAGAGCATTCAAGAAAGGGGGATATCAACAAATCAGGGACACAAAGGAGCACCTGGGTGGCTCAGTTGGTTAGGCATCCGCCTTCGGCTCAGGTCATGATCTCACAGTTTGTGGGTTCTGACAGCTCAGAACCTGGAGCCTGTTTCAGATTCTGTGTCTCCCTCTCTCTCTGCCTCTCCCTTCTTCGCACTCTGTCTCTCTCTGTCTCAAAAAAAAATAAACATTAAAAAAATTTTTTTAAAAATCAGGGACACAGAATTATGGGTTGTGCCAGGGACAGTGAGTCTGAGTCACATGGAGAGCTTGAATGTAGTTGGAGCATGTCTACATCAGGTAGGACTGGGTAGCCCACGGTGATGTTTACAAATTAAAGTGAAATAAATGAGATGTGGTCATCTCAAAAATGAGTCAGAATGAACGGGGCGGGGTGGAGGGGGGGGCACTAAAAGTAGGGGAACTGATTTAGGGAAGAGGCCTGGAGCAGAGTGATTGTGGTGCCCTGACGCTGAAAAGGCAGACCCTCCGAGCAGCTTGACTGGATACAGGCAAGAGGCCACAGTGCCATCAGTGCAGACTGGCAGTCAAGGCTTTGCACTTGGGAGAAAAAGCAAGCATAATAAAATAGGACAACTTGATGACACATCTGATTTCAGATAAGTTGACTCTAAGATGCCAGTGGCACACCAACGTGGAAGTTTCCAGCAGACAAGTAGATGCATAAAATTAGAGTCTGCCAATGTGACTGGGGTTGGGAATTTGCATGGAAGTTAGTATGCATACACATATGTATGTGTAAAGACAAAGAAGGGGGTAGGAAGAGAAATTTGAGGGCTTTACTTCAGGAAACTTCCACATTTTAGCAGCAGGAAGTAGGAAAAGAAATAGCATTTTGCAACGAGTTGAGTGAAGAGGAGTTTTCAGGAAGTATTGGTAAATTGCCTCCTATTCCTACTATAAAGGAGTAAAGGAAAAGACATCTTTTCAGAAATACCTTAAATATATTGATGGGATGGGAGATTGTATAATAAAGGAAAAAATCATGGTTTAAAAAAAAGTAGAAGTAACTATCTGGTAAACAAAGACAGAAAGAAATACAGATAAAATTAAATTTTCTTATAATCTACAGCCCATTGACAAATACTTGAGACAAGCAGATTATGACATTTCTCCAGGAGTTCCCAACTGTCTCAGTATTAATGCTTTGCTAGAGGGACAACAATCCTAGGTTGACAACAGTCAGGCCTTCAGGATCCTGGGAGTCCTCCTTAGCATATGAAAATCCTTTTGGAAACTTCCCCTTGTCTTTACCTCCAATTCCCAAGTATATCATCAATTACTCCTCATAAAGAGCAGCTCCTTCTGCCCCTGAGTCCTATTCCCATGCTTTAATAAAACCACCTTTTTGCACTGAAGGCGTCTCAAGAATTCTTTCTTAGCCATCTGCTCAGAACATTGTCACTTCAAACCACATCAGTAACTTTTCCATAAATATTGCAAGAGTTACTTCATATAGGAAAAGAAAGATCACGTAAAAATGCAAACTGGGTCCCAGAAAAATTAGAGAGGCCCGGATGAGAGTCAGTGGACTACATAGTTATTGAGAAGAAGGTAAGGCATGTTTCAAATGGAAATGAAATGTCTGCTGAGCAGTAAAGAATAAACAAGACAGCGCAGCCTGGGTCTCTGGAAGGCATAGTGGACTTTATGGCCACTGCTTTGTGGCTTTCTCCAGTAATTTCTGACAGCTCTAAGCAAGAGAGCAGGTGATGGATATGAAGGTAGAAACTCAAGAAGGCCAAAGGCTGTGAAATGCTCAGTAGCAAATTTATCTTTGCATGGATCTACTTATTAGTGCAGCAAGGGTTCCTGAAGGAGAATGTGCTAAATCGGTACTCCATCATGACTTTAGTTTCTAGGGATGCCGTGTATGCCTCACCCTCCAGCTTACATGGGAAGTAGGAACAAGCAATAGGGCCATTGTGCTCAGGTTCCCAGTGACACAGGAACAGGCCCAGGCAAAGGAGAGTATGGTAGGAAGAACAAAAACAGCCACACATCTTATCTCCTGGCACCATGAGACTAGCAGATTCAAAGGAAAGGCCAATAGAGATGTGAGTTCCCAAAAATTATGGTCTGATAAAAGGAAACCAACATTGAGTTAAAGAAAGAAGTAAAAGGAATTTTTTTATTGGGGGGGGTATTTATTTTTGAGACAGAGGGAGACAGAGCATGAGTGGGGGAGAGGCAGACACAGAATCTGAAATAGGCTCCAGGCTCTGAGCTGCCAGCACAGAACCTGACGTGGGGCTCGAACCCATGGACCACGAGATCATGACCTTAGCCAAAGTCAGACACTTAGCCAACTGAGCCACCCAGGCGCCCCTGAAAGAAATTTATTGAGGGGATTGGCAAAATATTTTCTTTTTTAAAATGAGCTCAGAGTATCAAAAGGGCCTAGAAAGGGCCTCAGGTTCGGACTGGGCCTGGAGAAGACAGAGGATTAGAACTGAATATGATGATGTATAAATTGTAAACATCAGAGTCCATGGTGGTAACCACCTATAAGTGGGAGTCTGTTGGGACTGCTGAGGCCCAGGGCTAGTCACTTACTCACAAGCCCATCAGTCCCTCTGCTGGTACTATGCAGTTCTGTTCAGGGACAGGTAGATTCGTGCTCATTAGCAATCCAGTCTTATAATTAAATACAGACAAATCTCAAACTAAAGTCTATTTAAATGCCTATACTGGAACTTTCTTAACCTCAAGGAAGTATTACAGGAAACTAAATTTCTGATTTTGTAGGACTTCCTTCCCTCAGAATCCAGGCTTCACACAGCATTGCTAACATCTTCTCAAAGGTGTTAGCTGAAGGTGAGGTTTAACAATTTGCTCCAGGAAAACATATACTGAACAGAAGTAGCACATATATTAAAGCTGGCTGTTGAGACTCTATTCCCAGAAAGAGAAGCTAAAATAAAAGGCTCAGCCTGAAATTTTTCCACCAACCATATGTAGCAGAGGAAGCAACCTGGAGGTGAGATAAAGATCTGCAATAAGCTCTGCTACTTACAGACAAGCATGCCTACACGGTGCTTAGAAGGGAAAATGATTCAAGAAGTACTAGAATGCACTGTCATTATGGTTAGTTATTATCACCATTTAAAAACAAGGCATAGCTTCACATGTAGTGCTTTGATCTACAGAGCTCAAATATAACTAAACAAAATAGAGACTTGGAGCAAGCTATTTCTAGAAACCAAATACTTAAACTGATGTAACCATTGGGACTTAGGAACTAACAAATTTATCAATATATCCATGTATAGTCCTATTGGGATGATAGTTTATAGCTTAATCTTGTTAACTTCAGTTTTCGGTAACTAAAGTTACTGATGAAGAAGCTCCAGTTAGAAGTAGCACCTTCAGTTTAAATATAGTTGTGAAATGCTAACACATTTGTATTCACAGCCTGTAATGATTATTCTAAAATAGACTCAAAGACCCTGCATAATAGGCACAAGGGTTTAGAGCAAGCATTTAATGCTCAACAGACTTAGATGGGAACCATTTTTCTGCTAATTATTATGTCCAGTCTTCCCTCTGTCTAAAATGGATACAATAATAACTCGCAGGGGTGTTCTAAGGACCAAATGACATGTGTAAAATCCTTAACAAAGTCAGGTCACACATACACACAAATGGTAACTATTGTCATTGAAAGGACCATTAGAGGTCACTGAGCTTTGCTTCATTTTACCAGTGAGGTCACACAATCACTAACAGCTCAAAAACAAAAGCAATTTTCATCACCCGGCTCAGTACTCTTTAGCTGGATTTTGGTCTCAAATTATTAAATGTCAGTGTGACCTTAATTACAGCCATGATCTGATAAGGTTCCAAGCAGGAGGTGCCTTAACTGTGTAGAAATCCATTTTACCCTGTGGAAATATTTTTCATGCATACAGACACTGCTTCTCATGCCTAGCTAAAGGGAACATGGGATCAAATGATGTCTTGTTCTATCAGTAGTCACTTTACTGCTCAGTACAGAAGAGACTAACTGGTTTTCATAAATTCTAGGTGTTAACTATATCTGATGGAGGGCTGACCATCAAATTTGCATGTGCAGCCCATCCTATCGGTAAACTTCCATTATCTGTATATGTTGATATAAGCTCATTTACAAAGTTTTGTGCAAATCCTTAAAAGTGACAAAATATTTCAATAAGAGTTAATCCTCTAGCTAAAAGAGACAATCACTTAGCAAATTCATCTTAAAGAAAAATCTGTCCTATCTAAAAAGGAAGGTATGTTCTTTTAACCTAAAACTCAACATAAGGGAGATAGCAAGACCTTTAGCTAGTGAGTTGTATCAGTAAAGTACAAAAAGAAAATCCTTCAACTTTATCAACATCACCATATAAATACTGAACATTTTCTCTAATGTCTTTATAACCTTAACTATATGATAAATTGTATTGAAGAAAACCACAAATACTATTTTCTTGAGCAACAGAAAGAAGTAAAAATTTCTATTTCCCTTCAATACTACATGAACAAAATTTTTAAATTTAAAAAATCAAAAACATTACAATTAATTTTCCAGTGAATATATTTTGCAGTGCTGAAATTTTATAAATTTTATAATGTTTTTATTTATTCTTGAGAGACATAGACAGAGCATGAGCAGGGGAGGGGCAGAAAGAGAGGGAGATACAGAATCCAAAGCAGGCTCCAGGCTCTGAGCTGTCAGCACAGAGCCTGATGCGCAGCTTGAATTCATGAACTATGAGATAATGACCAAAGCAGAAGACAGACACTTAACTGACTGACCCACCCAGGTGTCCTGCAGTGCTGAAATTTTTAAATGTCTTCCAGCTACTCTGTAAACTTGGAAGGAAATTAAACCTATTCTGAGAATTCCAATTTCCTCTCCATAATTTGAAATGGCCAGCAGATGGCAGAACTAAACATTTGAAACTTAGATCTCTGTGCATGAATGAGAAAAAATTTCCTAAAGGAGGCTGAGGAGTTCTATTTTTCACTGAAATTTAACACCTTAGTTGCTATATTTGCTGAACTTACAGACATATCAAGAAGAAATGTCAACTTAAGGAGAAAGGAGAAGGTTGAAATTCCATTAAGACTATAAACAGGGTGCATGGAGTCTCAAACTCTGCGGCTTGATACCTAGCAGTGCTCTGGTAGGAAAAGTGAATCCCCAGGAGCAGAGTACGAGGCCCAAGGGGTCCTCCCGCCACATGGGGAGACGCAATTCCCCTGCTAGGAGGACATTTGGTAGAGGCTGTGTGACTTCCCCACAGGCAAGGATCCATGCAGACTCCAGAGATCAGCCACATTCACTAGTGTTAGAACAAGGACGTTGGGGTTGAAACCTGGTGCCAGATGTGTGTTTATGATTTGCCCTAGCCCCTGGAATAATCGTGTGAATTTTTTCTGGGGCAGGCTGGCACCTGACCATTGCTTAGCAAGGTCCTCGCCCAGAGGGTCTGAGGGGGCCAAGGCTGCAATCCCTCAGAACTGAGGGGTTGGGAAACACACCCCCACTTGAGATAAAACTCAGGAGGGAGGTGCTGCCTGGCAGGCTGATGGCTTGGTCACAGACAGTGTAGAAGCAGGGATTAGATGGAAGCTGGAGTTAAAGGAGGCTGCTTCATTGCCAGTTGAAGAAAGCACAGAGTTCTGACACAAGAGACAGGGTAGCTGGTGCCTCCTTTTTCACCCCTCACACGCATGCACATACAAGCTTACATATACCACAACAATCCAGCCCAGTGAGCTAATCAGGTCCATCTAGTGAAGAATGGATCCATTAGACTAAGGCCGGCCGAACTGGGCCAACCACCCTCTTCAGGAACACCACAAGTCTCTCTGCCTGCTTAGTTTATGGATTATAAAGTGCTTCATAGTTTAACTATGTTTAACTATGGTAACATTTTAACTAGGAGAAACTAGATGTAATTTCAATCATATTTCCTTCTGTTCACTAGCCCATCTATTCAATTTTGTTTCCTTTTTCATTTCTTCTTATTCTTGAACACAGAAAGAGAAAAAAGTGATTTTTATTTCCTGTTTCTACATAAAAAGATTTTTCTTTAAACGTTTTCTACATTTTTCAATTTTTTTGTAGATTTTTTAAATTCTATTTTATTTTCATTATTTCATTTTATTTTATTTGTTTTTTTAAATTTACAAATGTTTTTCTTTTCTTTTTTCTGCCTTTTATGTTTATTCTATTAAGCTTCTTTCAACCAGACCAAAACACGCCTAGGAGCTAGCATCCTTTATTTGATTTTTTTGTGCTGTTTTTAACTTAATTTTTTTTACTTTATTAATTCCTTTTCTTCCTTCAAAATGACATAATGAAGGAATTCACCCCAAAATAAAAAACAGGAAGAAATGACACCCATGTACTTAATCAACACAGATACAACAGCAAGATGTCTAAACAAGAACTTAGAATCACATAATCAGAAAACTAGCTGGATTCGAATATAGATTAGAATCACTTTCTGCACAGATAAAAGAAGTAAAAGCTAATCTGAATGAAATTTAAAATGCTATAACTGAGCTGCAATCTCAAATGGATGCCATGGCAGCAAGGATGGATAAAGCTGAGCAGCAAATCATCACTATGGAAGACACATTTATGGAGAATGATGAAGGAGAAGAAGAGAGGGAGACTAAAACAAAAGAGCACAATATAAGAATTAGAGAATGAAGTAACTCATTCAAAAGGAATAGCAACTGAAATATAGGGGCCCCAGAAGAAGAAGAGGGGGCAGAAGCTTTACGTGAGCAAGTCATAGCAGAAAACTTTCCTAACCTGGGGGAAGCACAGGAAGCACAGAGAACTCCCATTAAATTCAACAAAAACCAACCATCAACAAGACATATCATAGACAAATTTACAAAATACTCAGGAAAGGAAAGAATCATGAAATCAGCAAGGGAAAAAAAAGTCCTTAACCTACAAGGGAAGACAGATCAAGTTCTCAGCAGACCTATACGCAGAAACTAGGCAAGACAGATATATTCAATGTGCTGAATCAGAAAAATAAGCAGCCAACAATTCTTTATTCAGCAAGACTGTCATTCAAAATAGAAGGAGAAATAAAAAGTTTACGAGACAAACAAAAACTAAAGGAGTTCATGACCATTAAACCAGCCCTGCCAGAAAATTTAAGGGGGACTCTCTGAGGGTAGAAAAGATGGAGGGGGAAAAAAAGAACAAAAGTGACAAAGATTAGAAAGGACCAGAAAAACCCACCAAAAACTCCAACTCTAGAGGGAACACAATGTGTTCTCCAGGGAACACAGTATCTTGCAGTACTCACTAAATGTCAGTGGACTAAATGCTCTAATCAAAAGACACAGGATAATAGAATGGGTAAGAAAACAAGATCCATCTACATGCTATTTACAAGAAACCCATTTTAGACCTAAATACACCTCCAGATTGAAGGTAAGGGGGTGGAGAACCATCTATCATGCTAACGGTCTCCAAAAGAAAGCCAGAGTAGTCATACTTATATCAGACATTCTAGATTTTAAAATTTTTAGATAAAGACTGTAACAAGAGATAAAGATGGGCATTATATCATAATTAAGGGGTCTATTCACCAGAATGTAACAGTTGTAAACATTTATGCTCCAAACATGAGAGCACATAAATATCAATTAATCACAAACATAAAGAAACCCATTGATAATAATACCTTGATAACAAGGAACTTCAAAACCCCTCTTACAGCAATGGACAGATCATCTAAACAGAATATCAACAAGGAAACAATGGCTTTAAATGACACACTGGAGCAGATGGACTTAATAGATATATACAAAACATTTCATCCTAAAGCAGCAGAATACACATTCTTTGCAAGTGCATATGGAACATTCTCCAGAATAGATCACCTACTGAGATATAAATTAGTCCTCAACAAGTACAAAAGATCGAGATCATACCATGCATATTTTCGGACCACAACACAATGAAACTTGAAATAGACCACAATAAAAAATTTGGAAGATAAGAAATACTTGGACACTAAAGAACATCCTACTAAAGAATGAATGGGAGAAATGAGAAGTTAAAGAGGAAGTTAATTACATGGAAGCCATAAAAATGATAACACCACAGCCCCAGACCTCTGGGACACAGCATAAGCAGTCATAAATGGGAAATATATAGCAATCCAGGCCTTCCTAAAGAAGGAAGAAGGTCTCAGATACATAACCTAACCTTATGTAGGAAAAAGAGCTGGAAAAAGAACATCAAATAAAACCCCAAGCCAGCAGAAGACAGAAAATAATAAAGGTTAGAGCAGAAATCAATGCTATTGAAACAAAAAAAAAAAAAACAAAACAAACCAAAAAAACAAATAAATAAATAAATAACCAAAAAAGAAAAAAAGAAAAAATAGAAAATATCAATGAATCCAGAAGATGGTTCTTTGAAAGAAATAACAAAATTGATAAACCCCTACCCAATTTGATCAAAAAGAAAAAACCCAAGTAAATAAAATCAGGAATGAAAGAGGAGAGACCACAATCAACACAACAGAAATACAAACAATATGAGAATATTATGAGCAATTATATGCCAATAAAATGGACAATCTGGAAGAAATGGACAAATTCCTAGAAACATATAAACTACCAAAATTGAAACATTAAGAAGTAGAAAAGTTGAGCATATCCATAACCAGTAAAGAAATCAAATTAGTAATAAAAAAAATCTCCCAAAGAAAACAAAAGTCAGATGGCTTTCCAGGGGAATTCTACCACACATTTAAAGAAGAATTAACACCTATTCTTTTGAAGCTGTTCCCAAATATAGAAGTGGAAAGAAAACTTCCGAATTCATTCTATGAAGCCATCATTACCTGGATTCCAAAATAAGATAAAGACTCCACTAAAAAAGAATTATAGACCAATCCTCTAACAAACATGGCTGCAAAAATTCTCAAAAAGACACTAGCCAGATCCAACAGTACATTAAAAGAATTATTCACCACGACCACGTGGGATTCATACCTGGGAGGCAGGGCTGGTTCAATATCCACAAAACAACCAATGTGATACATCGCATCAATAAAAGAAAGGACAAGAACCACATAATCCTCTAAATAAGTGCAGAGAAAGCATTTGACCAAATGCGGCATCATTTCTTGATAAAATCCCTCAATAAAGTAGGGTTAGAAGGATCGTACCTCAAGATCATAAAAGCCATATATGAAAGACCCATTGCTAATATCATCCTCAATGGGAAAAAATACTGAGAGCTTTACCCCTAAGGTCAGGAATACAACAGGGATGTCCACTCTCACCACTCTTATTCAACATAGTATTGGAAGTCTTAGCCTTAGCAGTCAGACAACACAAAGGAATAAAAAGCATCCAAATTGGCAAGAAGGAAGTCAAACTTTCACTCTTTACAGACAACATATGACTCTATATGGAAAACCAAAAAGATTCCACCAAAAACCTGATACAACTGATCCATGGATTCAGCAAAGTAGCAGGATATAAAATCAATGCACAGAAATTGGTTGCATTCCTGTACACCAATAATGAAGCAACAGAAAGAGATATCAAGGAATTGATCCCACTTACAAAACCAAAAATACCTAATAAACAGAAGCAAAGAGGCAAATAGTCTATAGACTGAAAACTATAGAAAGCTTATGAAAGAAACTGAAGACACACAAAAAAAAAAAATGGAAAAAAACATTCCATGCTTATGTATCAGAAGAAAAAAAAACACTGTTAAAATGTCAATACTATACAAAGCAATCTCCATATTCAATGCAATCCCTATCAAAATAACATCAGCATTCTTCACAGAGCCAGTACAAAATATCCTGTAATTTGTATGAAACCAGAAAAGACCCGAATAGCCAAAGCAATCCTGAAAAAGAAAACCAAAGCGGGAGGCATCACAATCCCAGACCTGAAGCTCTATCCCAAAGCTGTAATCATCAAGATAGTACGGTACATAAAAACAGACACTCCGATCAATGGAACAGAATAGAGAATCCAGATATGGATGCAAAAACGTACGGCCAACTAATCTTTGACAAAGCAGGAAAGAGTATCCAATGGAATAAAGACAGTCTCTTCAACAAATGGTACTGGGGAAACTGGACAGCAACATGCAGAAAAATGAACCTGGACCACTTTTTACACCATACACAAAAATAAACTCAAAGTGAATGAAAGACCTAAATGTAAGACAGGAAGCCATCAAAATTCTAAAGAAGAAAGCAGGCAAAAACATCTTTGACCTCAGCCACAGCAATTTCCTACTCAACACATCTCTGGAAGCAAAGGAAACAAAAGCAAAAATGAACTATTGGGACCTCATCAAAATAAAACACTTCTGCACAGTGAAGGAAACAATCAGCAAAACTTAAAGGCAAATGACAGAATAGGAGAAGATATTTGCAAATGACATATCAGATAAAAGGTTAGTATCTAAAATCTACAAAGAGCTTATCCAACTCAGCACCGAAAAAACAAATAATCCAGTGAAGAAATAGGCAAAAGACATGAATAGACATTTCTCCAAAGAAGACATTCAGATGGCTAACAGATACTTGACAAAATGCTCAACATCACTCACCATCGGGGAAATACAAATTAAAACCACGAGATACCACCTCACACCAGTCAAAATGGCTAAAATTAACAACTCAGGCAACAACATGTTGGTGAGGATGCAGTGAAAGAGGATTTCTTTTGCACTGCTGGTGAAAAGGCAAATTGGCACAGCCACTCTGGAAAACAGTTGAGGTTCCTCACAAACTTAAAAATAGAACTACCCTGGGGCAGCTGGGTGGCTCAGTTGGTTAAATGGCCAACTTCAGCTGGGGCCATGAACTCATGGTTTGTGAAATTTGAGCCCCACGTCGGGCTCTGTGTTGACAGCTCAGAGCCTGGAGCCTGCTTCGGATTCGGTCTCCCACTCTCCCTGCACCTCCTCCGCTCAGTCTGCCTCTCGCTCAAAAATAAACATTAAAAAAAATTTAAAAAACAGAACTATCCTACAACTCAGCAATTGTACCACTAGGTACTTATACAAGGGATACAGGTATGCTGTTTCAAAGGGGCAAACAAACCCCAGCAGCACTGATGATAGCAGCACTATCAACAACAGCCAAAGTATGCAAAGAGCCCAAATGTTGTGTCCATCAACAGATGAATGGATAAAGAAGTTGTGATACACACACACACACACACACACACACACACACACACACACACACACATACACACACACAGTGTAGTATAACTCAGCAACCGAAAAGAATGAAATCTTGCCATTTGCAACTATGTGGATGGAACAAGAGGATATTATGCAAGTAAAGTTAGTCAGAGAAAGACAAATCTCTTATGTCTTCACTCATATGAGGAATTTAAGACACAAAACAGATGAATATAAGGGAAGGGAAGCAAAAAATATATAAACAGGGAGGGAGACAAAACATCAGAGACTCTTAAATATAGAGAACAAACAGAGGGTTGTTGGAAGGGTTGTAGGAGGGGAGATGGGCTAAATGGGTAAGAGGCATTCAGGAAGACACTTGTTGGGATGAGCACTGGGTGTTATACATAGGGTATGAATCACTGGAATCTACTCCTGAAATCATTATTGCACTATATGCTAAGTTGGATGTAAATTTAAAAATAAATAAATAAAATATTTAAAAAATAAGAACAATGAAAGTTTAACCAAGGAAGTTTGTAAGAAATTAAAGGTCCACTAGTTCTACTGGAGAGTCTGTAAACCACCTAGAAACCAACTTGCTCTCTCTCTCTCTCTCTCCTGAGCAGCTCTCAGTTACAGACAGGAAAGCAAAGCCTTAATGAGCAGTTGGGGAAAACGTTCCTCATTAAGCTTAGTTCTAGCACAGCAGCTTTCATCAGCTGAGCTAAAACACAGGAGAATTCAAGGTAGGCCCTCCTTGGAGTTTACAAGAGCAAAAGCAGCTTCCACACCTAAGCTATTACTAATACTAAAAGTACACATTTTCTAGAGCAAAGATCTCCCAAACCTGGCTGATCAAAAAAAACAAAAACAAAAACAAAAAAAAACAAAAAAAAACCCACCTTATATCCAGAGTCCATCCTCATACCTAGTCCATTGGACTTTCCAGAAGTAGAATCCCCAAGTTACATTTTTGGAAGCTCCCTGGGGAGTACAGTAATGTTGGAGAAGTAGATGAAGCTGCACATCTAGCAAGGAGGTACCTAGGTCTGCAGCTTCACCTACTTCTAGATATACCTTTGAATCAATAGGATTTAGGACTAGATTGGCTGTGGAAAATGAAGAAAAGGCACAGATATGGAATCAGCTTTCTTGGGTTTGAATTCCATCTCTCCCACTACAAATCTGTGTTACTGGGCAAGTTACCCTAAGTCTCAGTTTCCCCATCAGAAAGTAGAAATAGGATTAAATAAATAAATTATTTATTTAAAATTAATCAATTGAAGTAACCTGTGTTAAACACTTAGCACAGTGGTTGGCCCTTAGTAACCACTGATTAAATATTGGTCACTTTTCATCATTTTTGTTGTTAATGATAGTCCTGTAAAAAGATAATTCAGGAGGGCTACTCTGAGGAAGGCAATGTGAAAACAAAGATATATTTTTTAAGAAAGAGAAAAAAATAACTTCCTCCCTGACAATGAGTATGGGGACCCAAGAGCACTTTCATTTTTCCATAACTACTGCTGAGGATTTTTTTCCCCCAAAAAACATAAAGAGAAACACTTAAGTATGGAAAAAATTCAGTTTTGTTATGAGGATCCTCAAAACTAGAGACCATCTAGAATATTGAACACCATGGCGTAAAGAAGAAATAAGTTGCAACTTTCTGACTCTCTTTACCATTCCCACCATCTGGACTGAAAAACCAAACAGACACATGTGGATTCACATCTGCATTCATCTTGGGATATAATCACTCCCTTTCCCATTTTCCTGCTTAGGAGGAAAACATCACTCACCATTAGGTCTTCATTGCCTATCTCCAAAATGAGTCTGAAATTCCCATTCTACCAAGATACCATTTAAAAGGATACACTCATACCATTTTAAAGGATGCATTTCAACTAAAATGGCACAATACTAATATAAGAATTTTGTATGCTAATTCATGGGCAAGCTCTTCAATATCCAATCAATACAACCTATCAAGAGTAATTTTTTTCTTATTAGATACCAAACCAGACATTATATTCCTCAGTATATACTTTTTTTTTTTCAAATTACTTTGAAAAACAGCATACTTAGACCATTGTCTTTCAATTTAATTCACACCTAGGAAGGAGAAGGATTATAAGCACCAACAGATGGCACTTCAAAGACTTCTGATATTTCTTGAATGATCTCAGAACCTGTCTCCTGAGCACTCCCTTGTTGCTGGGTATAGGGCAGAGAGCTATAGCATTCTAAGGAAAATAACACAAGGTTTGTCTCAGACCTTGCCTTGGCTTCTGCTGCCATCCGTTCTCAATCTGAATATCACCTCATATTGTAGGAAATATTGGTTGCATTTTTAATAGAACACTAAAAATAAATATTTTTCTCCAAAGTGTCTGTGACCCTAGGGTTGTTGTTCTTTGCTTGCTCAGAAGTCCTCTTCCCCATCCACTACAGTAAACAGAGAGACAATATACAATCAATATTTACTATAATATGAGGCCAATTATCAGATTCAAAATAGTTCTATTAATGCTGGTCTCTAATTTTAACTTATATGTTGGCTTTGCACCAGATGTTTTTTGTCAAGGATACCCTATTTACATGCTTCTGATAGGAAGCATGATAGGATATTTGATACAGTTGACCTTGTACCTCGAGAATCTTAGACTTGGAAAACAATGAGGATGACTCAGCAGCCTCCTCCTATCTACAGGTTTCAAGGAGAGCTCTCTTCCAACTTCAAAGAGGACAGGAAGCTCTAACACATTTCTGATCTGCACACAAGATCCAAATTTTGTCTGTGATCAAAACTGTCCTGCTCCCAGACAAGTGCTCCCAAATGAACTAGTGACACCAGGGTTTTCACACAGAGTATCATGGGACAATTCTCATGCTTAAGTTCTCATTGCAATGCATTTAAAGTACATCCTCTGCTCATTTTTCAGGTGATGAAGTGGTTGAGGGTGTGGCCAGGTGCCTGGACTGCTGCTTGAGGTAGGGTGAAAGTGAAAACAAGGTTTAGGGTGGGTCATTCACAAGGCAAATGGTGTCACTCAACATTGTGATGAAGGGTAGACTTTATTTTGGAAGCAAATCTAGAAAGATCTGTAAACAAATGGATTAGTTTACAATGACACTTCATATATAGCATGAACTATATGTATTTATAAAGCAAAAAGAAAGAGTGAATGTAATGACAATATAAAACATAGGTGATCCTATTTTAATCTTGGTCCTTCCTTAGTGGGAAATTGGGGCTAAAGACATGGCCAGGTATGGCTAGAAGGTATAAGTATTCTTGCTCTTGTGCTTGCATTTACTTCATTCTTTCTTTTCTCTTTAAAAACTACTTTACCTGTCAAATAATACATGTAGACATCCTGTCTGAACTTCCTCATCCTCCAGAGCTTGAGAATCATGACTCCCCAACTTCTACCATAGATCCCTCTTGTTTGGTCTTCTAATGCTATTGTTCCGTCTTTCCACCACTTCCATGCCCAGATCCTCAACTCTTATCCTTACTAATCTGTGGAAGCATGCAAAGGCAAATGCCAACCTGAGATCAGTCCAATATTTTGCCTTGTCACACCCATTATCCTCCACCTTGGCTGGCCCTCCACAGACATCCCTCTGTTCAGCTCTCAGTCCCATTTCTGTGGTTTCCAAATGAATTGTTTTCCATTAATTTTTTAAATATCTGGCTTCACACATCCCTCTTCACCCATGTCAAGGGCAATGCCTCCCAATTAACAGAGAACACTAAAGTCAGTGGGACTCTCAACTTCCCATCAGAAACTATAGCAGCAGACCACTTGCTTCTGCACCTTCTACTTTCACACACAGATATTTCTATTCCTGTCCCAGGCCAACCCCCCAACTTGTGCCATGCATCCCATCCCTTCTGGCTTTCTCAGGACTATAGGCTATCAATTTCTTCTCCCCCAATCTTCAATGAGACCTCCCATCAGCATCTACACATGCTCTAAACCCTCCCATGCCTTTATAAAAGAAAAAAGAAAAAAGAAAAAGCAGTTTTCCTTCCCAACTGATAACCCACCCTATTTTTCTTTTCCCTGACAGAAAACCTCTGGAGCAAATCACATAACTCCATCAGTCTCACCTCCCACTTTCTCACCTGCCTTTACCCTTATGTTCAAATCTCAGCCTCCTGAAATCTGCACAGCACCCACAGCACTCAACTCAAATTCCTCTCTACAAGGTTATTAACAGTAACTTTTGGTAAACTCAGTAACTATTTTTCAGTCTTAATCTTACTTGACTTCTTGGCAACATTTTATATCACTTAATACTCCAAAATATTTTTTCTATCCTACCTTTCTGACTGCTCCTCATCTGTCTCTCTGCAGTATCTTTTTTTGCTCTGTTCATTGAATAAATGCTCACCTATATATCTGGCCCCTCTCACTTCCCACTCTACAGGTGCTTTTCAATGTATAATGGCTTTTAATATCATCTACACACTAAATATTCCTCAATCTCTCTCCCCCCAGTCTCTTTCTCCTGACCCCTACATACAAATGACAATTATTTTTGCATATGTTTTGGTAGATATCCTCAAGTTCAATAAGATCTAAATTGTTCTCCCAACCTGCTCCTCCTGTGTTTTTACTCAGTAAATATCATCACCCTCTACCCTATTGCTCAAGCCAGAAATCTGGATACATCCTCCTTGTTTCTGCCTGTCCCTCACCTTTATACAATCAACCAAATTCCCAAGGTTTGTCATTTTGATCTTCTAAAGTATTTCAACTTTTGCTTCTCTCAGCGTGCTCTCCAGACTAGCAGTATCAGCATCACCTAAGAACTTGTTAGAAATGCAAATTCTCCAACCCTATCCTCATACTCATGCAATGAGAAATTTTAGAGGTGGAGCCCAGCAATTTAATATTTAACTAATCCTCCAGGTGATTCCAATGCTTGCTAGAGTTTAAGAACGAAGAACCATTAGAATTGCCCTTTTTTTTATCCCCACTACTACTTACATGGTTAAAGGCAATTATATTGCAATATCTCTTCAGAATCTTCCAGCCTCTAAACCATACCTATCCAACACTTCTCAGTCCATACTCCACAAACACCCAGAATGCTCTTTCTAAAACATGGATCTGATCACATCACATTCCTCCAACTAAAACCCTCCGGTAGCACCCTACTGCTCTCAGGATTGAGTTCCAGTTCCTAAACATTCTTCCAGAAGGCTTCATAAATGACTCAGATACCATCCAGCAACTTAATGCCTCGTCTGCCCCTGTCTCCTCACTCTGTGACCCTGTGCTCCAGTCATACTGACCAATTAAATCTCAAATTTTCAACTACTACCTCTCCTATTAAACAGTGTGCCACTACGTCTTTATATCCTTTTGACAATAAGCAAATAAGCACAAGAGGGTATCTGCATTTTTGAAGGAAAACCTCAATAAATATTGTGTAACTGGCCAGTGACCTTACATGGTTAGAGACAGGAAAATCAAAGTTACACAACAGATTTTTATATCTTACCTGAGTATAGACCAGGGTCAGCAAACCATAGCCTACAGACCAAATTTGGCCAGCTGCCCATTTTTGCAAGTAGTTTTCTTAGGAAACACAGCCAAATTCATTCATTGCACACTGCCTATGGCTCCTTTCACATGACAACAGCAGATCTGAGTACTTGTAACAAAGGCTATAAGTATTTACTAAAGCCTAAAATATCTTCCATCTGGCCAACTTCAAAATATTTTGCCAATCCCTGATATAGACAATATAGATAATAAAAGTGGAATAAATCTTCTTTCAGGTATTCAAAGCCCTGTAAAAATCAAGAGAAAAAATAACTCTCTAAATTTCTGGTTGGGTGATGTTTTCTCAGTACAAGTTATCTTTACTTTGCCATAGATTCATAATTCCATACTTCTCCTGCCTTTTGAGATAAGAAACACCTTAAGAAATGCAAGTTACATCAATAGAACTTATTAATATTCAATGCATACCCAGAAGAAGGATAAGAAAAGAAAATCATGACAGAAAAGTTGGGATAAGTCACTCATTTTAATAAAACTCCATCATATAAATTCCAAATGAAATCTGAGGCACTCAACACTCTCCAAATGTGTGACAAAAAGTACCAGTTGTGAAAGCCAAAACAAATATCCCTAATAGCATGATATTCTTAAATGAGGAAAAAACAAATCATGAAAAAAAGTATGTCACTGACTTAAAAAGTGTGACTGCCAATAATATATTTTTAGAAATTGATTTTTCTAAACTCCAATTAACTTTGATTGGGGATTGCTCTAAAATCCACAAAAGTGCTGGTATCACTTCTAAGCTCAGAAAACTTTGTGGTAAAGAAATACCCTTACTACTTTTGTAACAATACTCTTGAATTCCCTCTAATTTGGGGAGGGGGCCTGGGGTGGGAAGAAATTACCTGTTTTACCTTCTTTATTTTTTAAAAGTAATCTCTACATCCAATGTAAGGACGTGAACTCACAACATCAAGATTAAGAGTCCCATGTTCTATTGGCTAAGCTAGCCAAGCATCCCAATTTCTGTTGTTTAAGCCACCAAATCTGTGGCATTTTCTTTTATTTTTATGTATTTTTTTAAGTAACCTCTACCCCCAATGCGAGGCTCAAACTCATGACTTCTTTTTATTTTTTTAAGCAAATTTGTTTTACCTTCTTAAAATACACAAAAGCAACATGTGTTAGAAATTTACTAAATCATATATCAGATCAAAAAATTAAAATAACCTCAAAATATACATGCTTAAATTCAAATGTATAAAGCTTGGATACTGATTATTACAGTTCACTGATTATTATATTCACTGAGGAGTAACCACAGACAAATCACTATAAATTGTATGGATAAAAAGAATGTAACAGAATATTTTTTCAAATGATGGAGTCCAGAGAAATAACAAGTTTTTAAATACAGTTTTTAAATTTTACTTATTTATTTGAGAGAGAGACAGCATTGAGTGGGGATGGGGGACAGAGAAAGAGAGAGAGGGAGAGAGAGAGAGAGAGAGAAAGAGAAAGAGAGAGAGACAGGGAGACAGAGACAGGGAGACAGAAAGACAGAGAGAATTCCAAGCAGGCCCTATGCTGCCAGCACAGAACCCAATGTGGGGCTTGAACTCACAAAACCACGAGATCATGACCTTAGCTGAAACCAAGAATCAGACACTTCACCAATTGAGCCACCCAGGTACCCCAAGAGAAATAATATTTTTTAAAATATTTATTAAAAGCCTTCTAGTTCACACTAAATTATAGGGCTACAAACATAGCAGATGTAATTTGATCCAACACACAATCAATCCTGTGGTAAAGAAAGGCTAGTAATGCAGAGCAATTTTTTTAAGCCATACAAATGTATAGCCTGCAAAGAAAGAAATCAAGTAGGAACTTCTTGATACATATCTGCTTATTATATTCTTTATGAAATAAATCTATTTTTTAATGTTTTTATTTGTTCTTTAGAAAGCAAGAAACAAAGTGCAAGCAGTGGAGGGCAGAGGGTCAGAGAGAGAGAGTGAGACACAGAATCTGAAGCAGGCTTCAGGCTCTGAGTTATCAGCACAGAGCCTGCACGGAGCCTGATGCAGGGCTCAAACTCATTAACCGTGAGATCATAACCTGAGCCGAAGTCATGTAAATTGACTGAGCCACCCAAGTGCCCCAAAATAAATCTATTTTATAATTTAAAATAAAATTAAATTTAAAACTGGCTTTTGGAGAAAACTAACAATAGTAGGCAAATTTTTTCCTGTTTATATTTACTGACTATTCCCTTCAATTGTTTCAATAAATTATCCAACCAAGAAAATCAAACTTATTCCATGTGGTAGAGTTCTTTGAGAGGAGCAATACAGCAGTGTAGCAAGCCAATGTCTGGCCCTTTTTGGCTCCTCTATCCTAGGAATGCTGAGTGAAACAAATGTCCTTATTCTTTGGGGAGGTGTTACAGAAAGGCATTCATTCATACCACATTATCTGTAAAGTATGCCAGACATTCACACACATAAACACTGAGGGCTAATGCAGCAAATATGTAAGTTATCTGCCAAGATTTGAGTGTAACATTTCTCAGAACCAGGGACATCATGCAGTCAATATTAAGTGGTCACACCAAGTAGCAAGTGGGCTTGATGGTTCCCCTTCACAGTATGCAGTTACCTGGGCCCCATCAAAAGCTTCTCCTACTCCCTCCATCTCCATTCCACTCCATCCAGAAAGATTTGTGGAGGAAGGGTTGGGGGGGGGGGGTGGATTATGATAATTGTAGCAGTAAAATCCTAAGTAGCAAATGTATTAAGAAAGAGGAATGGCAATAAGCCTAGAAGGAGAGATCCAGCAAAGTCAATTCTCAACCTAATTAATTTCTGAGCAAATTCATATTCTGTCCCATCCTCCATCTGCTCTCCCTTCAAGGTTTACAAGATTATTAAATACAGGTAACTCTTGATCATTCAAGATAAGTCACTTAATGGAGTGTCTGGTTCCTCCTCTCTTCTGTCACTAAGGCTTACCTTACAGCCTTCTTCATGACATCAAGGCATATATATTAAAGGGCTACACCAGGTTCTACAATAGGAACTTGAAAGATAATAATTAAAAATAGTAATTGCTAATATTTATTGGGTGCTTATTACATGCCAAGAATTGTGCAATGCTTTATTGATCTCATTTAATATTCAGAATAACTCCAAAGGTAGGCAACTAGTACTACACATGAAAATTTTTAATCTGTGACCTTGGGTAAATATCCTAACATCTTAAATGGAGTAGATGAGATTATACTCCAGTTCAGGACTAGAGTCTGCTCTTAACCACCCTGAGGAGACCTGATGCCCATATTTACCATAGTTCTGTGTTTCTATGTTAAACACAGAGACAAAGCATTGCATGAATCACAGGGACACCACCACATAAAATGTAATCTGCACTCGAGTATTATAGGGTAAATAGCCAATTATAATACATGTGTAAGGTCTATTATGAGAGAAAATTCAGACTTAGATTGTTGAAGAACATATCTCAGAGGGAACTCTGAGCCCCATTATATAAAAAAAAAAAAAAGTAGAGTTTCATTGGGAAAAAACACTTTATGAGCAGAAGCAGTAGGACTCACAGAGCTCCAGAGGTGAGAAAAAATATAGACAGTTGTCAAACTGATAGTACTTCAACATAGTGAAGGACAGAGTTTGGAAGAAGAGAAAGGAAGTGGGTTATGAACTAGAGATGCATGAAAGGTTTAAGGCAGGAAACAGATCATGGAGGTCCAAGGAACTGGTACTTCCTTGACAGAGAAATCACTAAAGGCTTTATGCAAGAGGTATATCAAAGGGTTTCTCAACTATTGGCATTGTTGCATTTGGTACTGGAAAATCCTTTGTTAGGGAGGGAAGATGCCAGCTGCAGCCCTCCCCAACTGTAGCAACCAAAAACATCTGGAGACACAGTCACATATATCTGGAAGGGAACTTGGCCCCAAACCAAGAAGCCCTAGGAAAGCACAAGGAGATTGGACTGGAGATTAGTAACAGGCATACTCAAGAAGGTAATTTAAAAGGCTGATGTGATAAATCAAGCAAGTTAAGGACTGATCTGAAAGGGAATTTTCCTGATTCCTCTTGTGTAACATGGCCTCATAATCTAACCCTCCATAATCATCTAAACAATATTCCATGCCCACCCTGTGCAGAATCCTCTGCACTTTAAAGTCCATATCAAGCACTGTCATCATCTAACTCCCTTATTGCTGAAACTGACTGACCTCCACACAGTCTTACATTCCTCCAGGACTGTGTGGCATGGTCTTATGTCTGCATCTCAATACCTACTCCTCCACAATCCTCTGAGACACGAAATCCCAGCCAACAACCTCAGTGCCTCAATTCCAAAGACAATGGGCAGTCCACTCTACAGACTGGATTTTGGAATCAGTAGAACAGCTTCACCTCTGAAATCTTTAATACCAGTATCTTCTGGCCAAAGCCTCCCATTAATCTATTTTCACTACACCTACTCCTCACTACATAAAAATTAATAATCTTAATCTTACGATATCTGTCTTTCTCTGACTAATTTCTCTTAGCATAATACCCTCTACTTCCATCCATATAGTTGCAAATGGCAAGATTTCATTCTTTTTTATTGCCAAACAATATTGCATTGTATATATACACCACTCCTTCTTTACCATTCATCCACTGATGGACATTTGGGCTCTTCCCATACTTTGGCTATTGTTAATAGTGCTGCTATAAACATTGGCATGCAAGTGCCCCTTCAAAACATCACACCTATACCCACTGGATAAATAACTCGTAGTGCAATTGCTGGGTTGTAGGGTAATTCTATTTTTAATGTTTTGAAGAAACTTCATACTGTTTTCCAGAGTGGCTGCACCATTTTGCATACCCACCAACCGTGCAAAAGAGATCCTCTCTCCATATTTTCACCAACATCTGTTGTTGCCTGAGTCATTAATGTTAGTCATTCTGACTGGTGTGAGATGGTATCTCACTGACTTTACTCATATGAGGACTTTAAGATACAAAACAGATGAACATAAGGGAAGGGAAACAAAAATAATATAAAAACAGGGAGGGGTACAAAACATATGAGACTCTTAAATATGAAAACAAACAGAGGGTTACTGGAGGGGTGGTGGGAAGGGGATAGGCTAAATGGATGAGGAGCATTAAGGAATCTACTCCTGAAATCATTGTTGTACTATATGCTAACTAACTTGGATGTAAATTTAAAAAATAAATTAAACAAATTTTTAAAATAATTTTAATCTTAATTTATTACTCTCTATTAGATCTGCTTATTTTTCATGCAACTATGCTAATGCTAGTAACATCAGCTCCTTCGCCCTCTAGGAATTGCCACCGTTATGTCCCCAACAATCATACATTCTATTCTACATGTCTAAGAGAGAATTATCATCTCTGAAACCTGTTTCCTCTTTAGTATTCTGCCTCTTTGTAGACAGAGTTATCACCATCCACCCAAAGTTACAAATCAGAAACCAAAGAAATCATTTACTCCTTTACTTCCCCATATCCAATTAAAGTGACAAGTTCTATCAATTCTAAATCCTAAACATTCCCTATAGCTGTCTCTTTCCATCAGCACTGCCTGTTTCAGTTTAGGCATTTTTACTGATCACCCAACACCAATTTTAAAGTTCTTCATTCTCTACTCTGCCACCAGAATGATTTTTTTATAAATGACAATCTGTTTATAGCCTAACTACTCAAAAATTATTTACAAACATCCCCAAGAAGTGCTCACTTCAGCAGCCCATATACTAAAATCATCTCCAAGGTGACATAAATATTTCCATGTCTGGCCTCCTTTTACCTATCACTCTCTCAATTTACACTCAAAATAATCTGTATGCTTCATACATAGACTTATCTTGATCTGGTTGATCCCTACAGCAAATTCCAAGTCAGCCCTCAAGTCTCACCCTAAGGATTAGCTTCTGAACTACCAAGGAGACTCAATTAACCCTCTCCTTTGCTCCCTCCACTGTACATATCTCCACCGGAACCCCAAATAAGATTATGATCTGTGGTGACAGGTAACATACATTGAACACTTACTGTATGTCCTATACTCTACAAAATGCTTTACTTGTATTCATGCTTTCCTCTTACCCAGAAACTAGGACATCACTGCTCATTTTACAGAAGAAACAAACTTTGAGAAACTAAGCCATTCACCTATGTTTATGGAGTAAGTGGGAAATCCAGGCTTCAAATGCAGGACAGTCGGACTACAAAGCCCTCTTCAACCACTGAAGTCCAACAATTACTTTACATATCTTATCTCTTTAAAGTGGCTATAAATTAGTTGAGGAGAGAGGCCTTCTTTTGATTTCTGTGTGCCTAGTATCTGGGGCAGGTCAAGAGAAAAGGAAGGAGCTGGGAAAAAAAAACACAAATAGAAGTCATAATTACATATCAGAAACTTGATCTAAATTAGAAGAGGAAGCTACTAGATGTTTAATCTATTCGGCTGTTGTAACAAATATCATAGTTTGGGTAGCTTATAAACAATAAGTCCAAGATCAAGGAACCAACAGGTCTCCTTATCTAGGAAGAGCCCTCTTCCTGGTTCATAGTTGGTGCCTTCTCAGGGCATCCTGACATGGTGGAAAAAGAGACAACTGGGTGGGATCTTTTTTATAAGTCCCCATTCATGAGGACTCCATCCTCCTGATCTAGTCACCTCCCAAAAGCCCCACCTTCAAACATTACATCAGGCATAAATATTCCAAAGTATGAATTTTGGATACAAATATTCAGACCACAGCAGTAGTCTTCAAGAAAAATTGAAAGAACTCCATTAAGAAAGAAAGAAAGAAAGAAAGGAAGGAAGGAAGGAGAAAGAAAGAAATCTATTAAATGATAAGAATAGGATACAAACTCAAAGATATTGAGAATATATATAGATATCTATATCTACATAAGGGGGAGTGAGAGAGAGAGAGAGATACAGGTTTCTTCTCCCAAAAGACAATCAAAAACTTTTTTGTGCTAGAGGAGGGCTCCCTATATAAGAAAGGGATAAATCAAATGTAAGTAAACTAAATACGGGATACTTTTGAGCAAGTGATTGTTTATTAAATAAGAGAATCTATTGAAATTTAACCTCAGAAACATCCCTGTCTGAGGGGCCTGGGGGCTGTGATATTGGAATATTAAGAAGGAAATGAAGACAGAGCACACTATCACCTCTGCAAGGAAACAGTTACAGGGTCTCCAAATGTTTTCTCAACTTTTAAAATAAAATTAAAAATTAACTTTAGGGGCGCCTAGGTGGCTCAGGCTGTTAAGCATTGGACTCTTGATTTCGGCTCAGGTCATGATCTCATGATTTATGAGATTAAGCCCCACATTAAGCTCTGCATTCACAGTGCAGAGTCTGCTTGAGATTCTCTCTCTCTCTTTTTTTCTCTCTCTCAAAATAAATAAACTTTTTTTTAAATAACCTTAAAAATATACCTGAAGGATAAAAGTATTATTGGTGGAAGCTAGAACAATTCAGGTTGGGACTAGGTGGAAGGGAAAGTAGAGACACTCAGTAGCCTAGTTATGCAGAGTGGGTGGGGCAGCAGCAGACATTATCCGAAGTCAATGAAACACCAACAAAATAATCTGGAGCATATTATTTAAGGTTCAAGGCAGAATTATCAAAGGGAAACTAGAAGAACAGTACCAACTATACTGGAAGGAATAGGGAGGGAAAGGATTGGGAAATACCTAAATCCTAATCTGTGACAGCCCAAAGGCAATAGCAATGTCACTAACCAAATCAGAAAACTCAAAAGTACCAAAGTTAAAACCAGCAAAACAAGAACAAAGAGAACCAGGCAAGGGTAGTACTGGAGTGGGAGAGGCCAGGGCAAGAAGCAGAACTGTTCTTTAACCAGGTTAATGTAGTACCTTAGAGCTCTTTTAAGTTCTTAAACAAACAAGAACTAAAATGAAAACTGAGGGAAAGCAGTATATTTTCAATCTACTCTTGTCACCCTGCTTATCATGAATTTACGCAATGATTACCTGAGTAATTGAGTAAATGTAAAACTATGGCTACAAAATGAATTTTGGTAAATGAAATCTTCTGTTTTACTACTGACTCCTATGTTGAGATTAGAGGGAAATCTGCAAAGAAAAGAAATGTTCAGCTAAAATAATTTAAAAAGCTGGCCTGAAAATTAAATATAATTTTAATATCACACTTAAAAACTTCCTGAGAGCTAATACTATATAGAATAATATTTTAAAAATAGAAGTAGAGCAGTGAGTGCGTGGGTGTGTGTGTGTGTGTGCACGCGCATAGGTATTCTCTTAGAACTGAAAGATGTGCCATGGCTTTTATTGCTTCTCAGAAAAATATTTGTGTGGCTTTGACTAAAAAGTATCCAAGAATCCTTCCTACTCTGAAAAAAAATTGGATTCAAATACAAATGGTCATTTCTATTTGTTCACTTAAGTCTTCATTATGGCTACTGGTGATGGTGAGCAGAGTGTATTTTCTTAGTTTTTCAGTAGATACTATTATTGGTTTTGATTGATGAATTACTTTTCTGACAGGTTCAGGATCATGTTCCCTTTCTTCCTTTTTAGCCTAAATTTTTATGCCTTTCTTCTCTTTAATTCTAGTCTCACTAATACACTCATTCAAACTTATTCTATTTATATGCATAGCAAGGAGCTCTTGCCCATCTGGTAAGCATAGGGATCACTACAGTGTTAGCAAAATTAGCAAAACCTGCCAAACCCAGAAAAAGCCCAGGATCCAAAAATATTCTACTAGGAAGACATTTAAAACCAGTTCTAAAGGATTAAGTAAGTATAATCATCTACTCCTGCCAAAATCTTTGGGCCAAGTAAACTTGTTTTGTTTTTTGTAATGCAAAAAGATAACATGATGTCTGACACCATGATGATTAAGGAAATCCTAGAAGAGCTTGCTAATGGATAATCAACAATTATGTGAGATAACTCTGATTTGCTGGAAAACAGCCACTAATGAATATGATTCAGAAACATCTAATATAAATAAAAGCACTCAAAGGAAAAGAAATCTTAAGGGACCCCAAACTGGACCTATTCTTGCAAAATGATCTCCATCTACAATCAACAGGCAATGAGCCAGAGGCCCTGGTCAGCCACAGGCTGAGAACTGGCATATCTTGTCCACAAGAAGCAGGGCAGTGGCCCCAAACTGCAAATTACAGCTGATTCTTGAACAACTCCGGTTTGAACTATGTGGGTTCACTTATATTTTTTATAGTATAGTAAATGTGTATTCCTTCCTTATGATTTTCTTAATAACATTTTCTTCCCCCTAGCTTACTTTATTATAAGAATACAGTATTGTTACATATAACATACAAAACATGTGTTAATCAACTAGCTATGTTATCAGTTAGGCTTCCAATTTAATTTGAGGGAAGTCAAAAGTTGTATGTGAAGTTTTGACTGTTTGGGGGGGTGCCCTTAACCCCCACATTGTTCAAGGGTCAACTGTATATGGTGTGACATAACGAAGTTTTTGTTATTTCTAAGGATTTATGGTAAACATTTCAGGAGAGATATTTTTTTCTCACACTTGAGAAATGACTAGAACTGGCTCCAGAAGGAAAACAAGTCTTTCCTCACCACAAAAAGTTACCATGATCTACAACTAAACAATACAATCTACCAAGCAGTAGTAATATGCATATGTTTTCTCTTATTAGTCTTAGAAATAATCTAGCTTAGAATTCTACATGAAATACAAAACAACAACAACAAAAACAAAAAGCAAAAGGAAAACATGAAGATATTGTCAGAGAATAAGTTGATAGTTTCTGGGTCCCGAGATTAGTAATGGAAACGGAAAAAGATAATGGACAATGCTATCAGGCCCTTAAAGGATCTCCATCTTTCTTTCTGTTTTATGAATGCATGGCTATGCAAAGGGCTACCAGACTTCCGATGGGTGAAATATCTTTAAGTATCATGGCCCTAATTTTGATTAGCTAATAAAGTCAACATCATTCCACCAGTGAAAAGCAAAATGCTAATGTTTGTGAGCTTATATGCTAAGTATTAGTTTTCTAAACAGAATTTTATTCAAGAAAAGTATATAACAGGCACTAGTTCTGTCCTTATAACATTTTCCTCCTAACACAGACCTGTCTTCTACATCTCAATAAATGGCACAACCATCCACCCAACTACTTAAAATAAAAAAAAGAAGTTATAGTCGACTTACTTTTTCCATTGCTCCCACGTCTAACTCACCAGAAGTCCCATCTGCTCCACCTACAGAATCCATCCCACCCACACCCAAGGACTCTTCTCTACCTCCCTCACTACCATCCTACTCACCATCCCTCACTCAACCACTCCAATAAGCCCACCTGGATTTCCTACTTCTACTCTGACACCTATACTCCATTATCCAAAGACTAGGCTAAGTAATCAATATAAAATATGTTCTTACCCTGCCTAAAACCTTCCTAAAGCTCCTACTCAAATAAAAATCTATTTTCTTTCCATGGATTTCAAGACCCTGCACATTCTGGCCCTGAGTCCTTTCTGTCTTCATCTCAAGATAACTTCACCTACGCAGGTGCTCCAGCTGTGCTTAGGTCATACTTATGCTCGCCCCAGACCCTTTGTACTTGCCAGATGAGCTTCCTGGAATGACTTTCCCTCAGATCTCCCATCAGGAATCCTGAGTGAGGCTTCCCCTACACTCACCCTACCCCACCCTCATTAACCCTATCATGTTACTAGGGTTTATTTCCTTTATAGCATTTATTAGAATCTGATATAAATTCATGACATATGCTTTTATTTGTTTTGTTTTGTCTTTTATGTGTCTCTCCCCACCATGAAGAGAATATAAATTTCAGAACAGAAATCCTATTTCTCTTCCTCAGTGATATAACTCTGGGGCCTAAAACACTGTCTAGCATATAGAATGTACTTGGTAAGCATTTATGAATGAATTAACATTATCACTCAAAGCTCCTAAAAAGATGAAGAGACAGTATGAAGTCTTTTCATATTATCTATAGCATTTCTAAAGCAAAATGTTAGGCCTTAAAAATGTATAACATAACATGGGACTAAAAATCAAAAAGGTTGCATGAAGAAGGCTAATCCATAAACTAGATCACTGAGATCCCTAAGACAAAACTCTTTATTGCTCTAGTTATGTACATAAATGGCAAGAGGAGGAAAAGGAGAAAATCAGATACTCTCAGGGAAGGCAGAGAAGTTGGAGTTATGAAGAGTACCAGTTATGGATTTATTCCCACAAGGTAATCAGTCTCAGAGGGGAGCTTTCCTCAAGAGAACTGTTGGTTAGAAACTCTCCCAAAAACAATTTTCTGGAAATCAGCAAAGAGATTAATTATCAGAAACTTCTCTGTGCACAGATAAGTGCCTTCCTCTCAATTTCACCACTAATACCTCAGTCTACATAATTCCCTGTATTGTTACCTCTTTTCAGTTTTGAAGAAAATCCTTGACCGTGCATACAGGAAGTGCACAGTTGTGTGACTGAACTGCTGTTTAAGTATATGGAATAACATTTCTTACTAGAGTGCATTTAATTTCTTGTTTTGTGTTTAATTCAGCAGGGACAGTAGAGATGTATTACAGAGCCAACAAATAGAGAAGAAAATACAATCACACAAAGTTGAGGGAAAGAAATTCTCCATTCTGAGTAAATTACTTCATACCATATTAAAGGATTTTATTTGTTTGCTTTTCCCTCTCTTTGCCACACCCAGCTGTCCTCCAAACAGATAATCATGGGAGGAGTTACTACTTTTACACAGGAATGGAGGGAGTTGGAAGGTGAAAAGCAGTCAGTTCAGGGGCACCTGGGTGTCTCAGTCAGTTAAGGGATCGATTCTTGATTCCAGCTCAGGTCAGTATCTCAGTTTGTGAGATCAAGCACTGAGTCAAGCCCCACATCAGGCTCCATAGAGCTCGCACAGTCTCTCTGTCTCAAAATAAGTGTTTAAAAAAAAAAAAAAAAGCCAGTTCAGTGATTTAAAAAAAAAAAAGGTATAGAATTATCTTATTTTTTCAGTTTATTCCAATTCCACATTTATTGAATGAGAAGATTATTTACCTCTAAACTTTAAGAGAGAATAATGCAGTCAATTTGGGGATAGTTTCAATCAAAAGACAAGCTTTAGACATGGCCAGAATTTGCCTTTGTGCCACATTTATTTTAATTCCAACTTGCAAATTGATGTATTTTCTAGAACACAGCTCTAGAGCTAACACTTTTAGGTACACAGTCCCCAGGAGTTCCGTTTCTATCATAACACACACCACTCTTTTTAAAAAAAGGAAAGAAAAATTTTAATTATCCAATTCTTCCATAGAAGAAAAAGATCTACCTAGCAATAATTAGCTAGTGCCATTTAAAAATAATTAAATAAAAAGACCTTAAGTCTCAAGCTTCACAAGTCACAGCACATCCTGAGGAATCTTCTTTCACATGGAAAGTGTCAAGAAGATCTCACATTACTTTATGTGATTTATTTTCCTAATACTTAAGGGAGATCAAGGAATAACATAGTTTATGTCTGAAGAAGAGAAAGAAGAAATGCAAGACATAGAGACATTTTATTATTTATCTTGATAAGGGCTCATTTTCATTATCTTTCAGAAATCATCATTATTTCACTCATAGGTCAAGAGCACATACACTAAAGGCACAGAAGAAGGGTGTAGTTGGAAGCAAGGAAACAACTGTCACTAACCCATATGGATTAGAACCCATTACTCTGCCTCACTAATATTGGGCTCTGCACAAGTGAGCCAACCAGACCTTCAATTTTCTTATGAGAAAATCATACAGGAGCATTCTTATATATCGGGATTTTAGATGCATACACAATACAACTACCAATGTCACACATGTACCACATACCTGAGAAAAATTAACAATGCCCTGGCTTGAAAATGATAATCCAGCTGTGCTGATTGATATTCATTAGGAATTATGAATATGCCTATAGATTACTGTTCCACAGTATTAATGCTCTTGGTGAATGGGAGCTGGAGAGAAAGCAGACAATGCTGCTTCATATCAACGGTTAGTAAATAGATGAGCTATGAACACATTGAAATAGTGTTCTACGCACCCATAGAAACCTGCAGCCCACTGGGAACGAAGTTCTGGCCCTATGGTACTGCTTCTAAAGTAATGTCCATGACCAGCCAAGTACGTAGTCCTGACTCAGAGCCACTTGAAAACCATTACTGATTAAAGCAAGCTAGAAAATTGTCAAGAGTGGCCATCTGTTAAGGAGATTTGGAAAATATACTTAAGATTACTTGAGTGAGGAAGGAAAGTGTAGAAATTAAATAGGCATGCTGAGCTGCTGAATGGCTGAGGGAAGGATGGCTTGCCTCACATGTTGGTATTTAAACTGCAGGGTGATTGGGAAGACACACATCACAGTTGCTATTTTAACTCCAATTTGCCTCACAGATAGAAGTCAATGTTCCTACTTACATCAAAGGAAGCTGAACTTGACTGGGCGTTCTGATCACATGGTTCCCTGAAGCAGTCACTGAAAGGAAGTAGAAGACCCATAGCAATGATCCGGGAGCAAAATTTCTCTGCTTCTTCTGGAGGCCCGTTCTCTTGTTGGCTGAACAGCTTCTCCAACAGAGTTCGCCCTGCAGACGAAACACAGTTAGGAGCACTGGCATGTCACTGGGCTCAGAACCCTCCCAGAGGAGTGAGGCCTGGAAAACACAACCAGTGCGCATCACTGTTGCCAAGGCTACTGGTGTGCACAGACAGCAGCTTCTCAATCACAGAGAAAACTCCATACTCTGAGGTCCGGGATACCACATGGGGAAAGGTGGCTCTGGTTTGCTCTCTGATCCCCCAAAATATCTCCTGCCACAAGAGGATGGCCCATCCAAAGAAGTACATTTCCACCTGCAGAAGTGCCCAGCCTCTGGGATTTCATTGGTAACCCTCCTTCCTCTCTTTGTTTACCCTGCTGATGGCTCCCTGAGGGAGAAGTTAGCAACCACCAAGGGGACTAAGAAATGTCAGTGACTGACAATCATGGCCTCTGGCATAGCAATGGAGAAGGGGAGAGAATGAGGACACCAGAAGCAGGGAAAGCCCCAAGCCCTGAGAAAAGAGCCAGCAAATACATAAGACAAAATTTTTTCACATCCTCCTCAGAAACAGAGATCTATGGTAGGTGCAAACTTCAGGTTTTACTTCCCTAAAAGAGATCTGAAGAGAGAGGCACAAGAACAGGACACTGGCTGAGGACTGAGAGGGCCGGTTCCACTTAATGCCATGGTTCTCAATCTCAGCTATACCTAGATTGATCTGGGAGAACACAGTGGGTGGAGATACCTAGTCCTTTCTTTTTTTTTTTTTTCTTTTCATTAATAGTTTATTGTCAAGTTGGTTTCCATATAATACCCAGTGCTCTTCCCTAAAAAGTGCCCTCTTCCATACCCATCATCCCCCTTGCCCTCTCTCCCACCCCCATCAGCCCTGTTTGTTCTCAGTATTCAAAAGTCTCTCATGGTTTGCCTCCCTCTTTCTCCCCAATTATTTTCCCCTCCCCCTCCCCCATGTCCTCTGTTAAGTTTTCCTCTTCCACTTATAAGTGAAAACATATGGTACCTGTCCTTCTCTGCCTGACTTATTTCACTTAGCATGACACCCTCAAGTTCCATCCACATTGCTAAAAATGGCCAGATTTCATTCTTTCTCATTGCCAAGTAGTATTCCATTGTATATATAAACCACAACTTCTTAATCCATTCCTAAGTTGATGGACATTTAGGCTCTTTTCATGATTTGGATATTGTAGAAAGTGCCGCTATGAACATTGGGGTACATGTGCCTCTATGCATCAGCATTTCTGTATCCCTTGGGTAAATCCCCAGAAGTGATATTGCTGGGTCATAGGGGAGTTCTATTGATAGTTTTTTGAGGAACCTCCACACTGTTTTTTCCAGAGCAGCTGCACCAGTTTACATTGCCACCAACAGTGTAGAAGGGTGCCCGTCTCTCCACATCCTCACCAGCATCTATTATATTCTCCTGATTTGTTCATTTTAGCTACTCTGACCAGCCTGAAGTGGTA
Organism: Helogale parvula; assembly: GCA_004023845.1. Lineage (NCBI taxonomy): Eukaryota > Metazoa > Chordata > Mammalia > Carnivora > Herpestidae > Helogale > Helogale parvula. Next base: position 60,472 of record PJEM01006794.1, on the reverse strand, counting down.
GCTCAGTGTGGTGTTGATTTGTATTTCTCTGATGATGAGTGACGCTGAGCATTGTTTCATGTTTCTGTTGGTCATCTGGATATCCTCTTTGGAGAAGTGTCTATTCATGTCTTCTGCCCATTTCTTCACTGGATTATAAGTTTATTGGATGTGCAGTTTTGTGAGTTCCTTATAGATTTTGGGTACTAGCCCCTTATTCGATATGTCACTTGTAACTGTCTTTTCCCGTTCCATTGGTTGCCTATTCTATTGATTGTTTCCTATATCGTGCAGAAGTTTGTTTGTCTTGATGAGGTCCCAATAGTTCATTTTGCTCGATACCCTTGCCTTTGGGGATGTGTCAAGTAAGAAATCGCTATGGTTGAGGTCAAGGAGGTTGTTTCCTGCTTTCTCCCCTAGAGTTTTGATAGTTTCCTGTCTCACATTCAGGTCCTTAAACCATTTTTAGTTTATTTTTGTGTATGGTATAAGTTTCATCCTTTTGCATGTTGATGTCCAGTTCTCCCAGCACCATCTGTTAAAGAGGCTGTCTTTTTTCCATTGGATACTCTTTCCTGCCTTGTAAAAGATTAATTGGCCATACATCCTGCATTCTCTACTCTATTCCATTGGTCTATGTGTCTGTTTTTCTACTAATACCATACTGTCTTGATGATGACAGCTTTGTAGTAGAGGCTAAAGTCTGGGATTTTAGTTTTGGTTTTCTTCTTCAATATTACTCCAGTTTTGGTTTTCTTCTTCAATATTACTTTGGCTATTCAGGGTCTTTTGTGGTTCCATACAAATTTTATGATAGTTTGTTCTAGCATTGAGAATAATGCTGGTGCAATTTTGATTTGGGATTGCATTGAATGTGTAGATTGCTTTGAGTAGTAATAACATTTTGACAATATTTATTTTTCTGATCCATGAGCATGGAATGTTTCTCCATTTCTTTGAGTCTTCTTCAATTTCCTTCAGAAGGTCTCCATAGTTTTCATCATAGAGATCTTTTATATCATTGGTTAGGTTTGTACCTTGGCATTTTACGGCTTTTTGTGCAATTGTGAATGGGATCAATTTCCTGATTTCTCTTTCTGTTGCTTTGTTATTGGTATATAAAATGCAACCAATTTCTATACATTCATTTTGTACCTTGCAGCTTTGCTGAATTCATGGATCAGTTCTAGTAGGCTTCTGGTCGGGTCTATCGGGTTTTCCATGTAGAGTATCATGTCATTTGTGAAAAGTGAAAGTTTGACTTCATCTTTGCCAATTCTCATGCATTTTATTTCCTTTTGTCGCCTGATTGCTGATGCTAGGACTTCCGGCACTACATTAAACAACAGTGGTGGGAGTGAACATCTTTGTCATATTCCTGATCTCAGGGGGAAAGCTCTCAGTTTTTCCCCATTGAGGATGATATTAGCTTTGGGCTTTTCATAAGTGGCTTTTATGCTAAATAAGCAAGTTCCTTTTATCCCGATTTTCTCAAGGGTCTTTATTAAGAAGGAATGCTATATTTTTAAATGCTTTTTCATCATCTATTGACAAGATCATATGGTTTTTATCTTTTCTTTTGTTAATGTGATGTATCACATTGATAGATTTGTGAATACTGAACCAGCCCTGTAACCCAGGAAAATGAATCCCACTAGATCATGATGTTCTTTTTACATGCGGTTAAATTCAATTTGCTAGTATCTTGTGGAGGATTTTTGCATCCGTATACATCAACAATATTGGCCTGCGGTTCTTTTTTTTGGTTGGGTCTCTGGTTTGGGAATCAAAGTGATGCTGGCTTCGTAGAATGAGTCTGGAAGTTTTCCTTCCATTTTTATTTTTTGGAATAGCTTGAGAAGAATAGGTATTAACTCTGCTTTAAATGTCCGGTACAATTTCCCCAGTGAAGCCATCTGGCCATGGCTCTTATTCATTGGGAGATTTTCAATAACTGATTCAATTTCTTCACTGGTTATGGGTCTGTTTCTATCTCTTCCCATTTGAATTTTGGTAGTGCGTGTGTGTTTAGGAATTTGTCCATTTCTTCTAGGTTGTCCAGGTTGTTGGCATATAATTTTGCATAGTATTCCTTGATAGTTGCTTATATTTCTGAGGGATTGGTTGTAATAAATCCATTTTCATTTGTGATTTTGTGTATTTTAGTACTCTCTCTTATGTTTCTGAGAAGCCTGGCTACAGATTTATCAATTTTGCTTATTTTATCAAATAACCATTGATCTGTTCAACTTTTGGGGGGAGGGGGGCTTCTATATTGTTTATTTCTGCCCTGATCTTCTTCTGCTGGGTTTGGGGTGTCCTTGCTGCTCTCCTTCTAGTTCCTTTCAGTGCACTATGTGTGCTTTTTCTAGTTTCCTCAAATAGGCCTGGAGTGCAATGTACTTAGGACTGCCTTTGCTTCACCCCAAAGAGTGGACTGTTATGTTTTCATTTTCATTTGTTTCCATATATTTTTAATTTGTTCTCTAATTGCCTCATTGGCCCATTCGTTCTTTAGTAGGGTATTCATTAACCTCCATGTTTTCGGAGGTTTTTCAGACTTATTCCTGTGATTGATTTCAAGTTTCATAACATTGTGATCTGAAAGTGTGCATGGTATGACCTCAATTCTTTTATGTTTATTGAAGGCTACTTTATGACTCACTATGTGACCTACCTTGGAGAATATGCCATGTGCACTTGAGAAGAAAGTGAATTCCCTAGACTCAGGACGTAGAGTTCTAAATATATCTGTCAAATCCATCTGTTCCAACATGTAGTTCAGGTCCATTGTTTCCTTAGTGATTTTCTGTCTAGTTGATCTATCCATTCCTGTAAGTGGAGTATTAAAATCCCCTGCAACGAGCACATTCTTATCAATAAGATTGTTTCTGTCAATGATTGTTTTATGTATCTGGGTGCTCCCAAATTTGATGAGTAGACATTTATAGCTGTTAGCTCTTCCTGATGGATAGACCCTGTAATTATATAATGCCTTCTTCATCTTGTTACAGACTTAACTTTAGAGTACAGTTTGTCTGATATAAATCAGGCTACTCCAGCTTTCTTTTCACTTCCAGTCACATGATAGATATTTCTCCATCCCCTTACATTCAATCTGAAGATGTCCTCAGGTCTAAAATGAGTCTCTTGGAGACAGCAAATACATGGATTCTGTTTTGTTTTTTTTTTTTTATCCATTCTGATACCCTATGTGTTTTGGTTGCAGCATTTAGCTCATTTACATTCAGTGTTATTATTGAAAAATATGGGTTTAGAGTCACTGTGTTCTCTGTAGTGTTCATGCTTGTAGTAGTGTCTCTGGTACCTTGTGTTCCTTGCAGCATTTCCCTCATACAGTCCCCCTTAGGATTTCTTGTAGGGCTGGTTTAGTGGTGATGAATTCTCTCAATTTTTGTTTACTTGGGAAAACCTTTATCCCTCCTTCTATTTGAATGACAGGCTTGCTGGATAGAGGATTCTTGGCTGCACATTTTTTCTGTTCACCACATTGAAGATTTCCTCCCATTCCTTTTTGGCCTGCCAAGTTTCAGTAGATAGGTCTGCAACTGCTCTTACAAGTCCCCCTTTGTATTTGGGGGCCATTTTACCCTAGAGGCTTTCAGAATTGTCTCTTTATCCTTATATTTTGCCAGTTTCACTATGATATGTCATGCGGAAGATCGATTCAATTTATGTCTGAGGGGAGTTCTCTGTGCCTCTTGGATTTCAATGTCTGTTTTCTTCCCCAGGCTGGGGAAGTTCTTGGCTATAATTTGTTCAATTACCTCTTCAGTACCTTCTCTCTCTCTCTCTCTCTCTCTCTCTTCTTTTGGAATTCCCATGATACAGATATTGTTCCACTGGATTGTATCACTCAGTTCTCGAATTCTCCTTTCGTGCTCCTAGGTCAATTTGTCTCTCTTTTCCTTGGCTTCCTCTTTTTCTAAAATTGTATCTTCTAATACACCTATTCTCCTCCCAGCCTCTTCAATCCATGCAGTGGCCACCTCCATTTTATTATACACCTCATTAATTGCATTTTTTGATTCATCACAACTATTTTTAAGGTCTATAATCTTTGTAGCAATAGTTTCTCTGGTGTTTTCCATGCCATTTTCAAGCCCCGTGATTTAACTTTATGACTATTGTTCTAAATTCTTGGTTAGTAATGTTGCTTATATCTGTTTTGAGCAATTCTTTAGATGTCATTTCTTCCTGTAATTTCTTTAGAGAAGAGTTCTTCTGTTTCATCATTTTGGCTAGCTTTCTGTCTTTCATCAGCTTTAAAAGCATGCTATGGGGTGCCTTGGTGGTTCAGTCAATTGAGCGTCCAACTTCGGCTCAGGTCATGATCTCACCATTCGTGGGTTCCAGGCTGACATCAGGCTCTGTGCTGACAGCTAGTTCAGAGCCTCGAGACTGCTTTGGATTCTGTGTCTCCCTCTCTCTCTGACCCTCCCCTGCTCACGCTGTCTCCCTCTCTCTCTCAAAAATAAAGTTTAAAAAACAGAAAAAAAATAATAAAAGCTTGTTATGCACTCTACACCTGCAAGTTCTGCTAAATTAAAGGAGGCTCATTGACTGTCCATGGCCTGTCCATTCAGGAAGTGTTCTTTTAATTGTGTCCCTTTGTCTCTCTTGTGTGTTTGGTCGTTTTATTTCCCTAGTCGTAGTGATATTTGGGACTCTCTACCATGTGTACTTTGGCTTATTTCTTGAGGTATCCCTGGAAAGGAAAACAGACAGACAAACAGGGAACAAAAGCACACAAATACACAGACAAATCAAACAAACATGCAAACCAAAAGGGAAAAAAAAAAAAGACAAAGGGCAGTCTATAAGCATAAAACCAGAAATCCCAGCTACAAATAAAGAGCAGGGTAGAGGAAGTGCTAATGGGAGAGCATATACAAAGAGAGAAATGACAGGGGTGGGGAGAAAGAGAACTTTATCATTGACCAGGCAGAGAGACTAAAGGGCTTAATTCAGAGAAAGGAAAAGAAGAATATGGTAGGAGGCGAGGAGAAAGAAATGAAGATAATGTTACCCAGAGAAACTATATAGTCTGATTATTTCAGAGAAAGAAAGGAAGGTAGGGATGGAGGTATAGAATATGCATCAAGAGGATGATCAAATGTGACTCTTTAAGCAAAGCAATGACCAGAGTTCCCAGTCCAGTGGAGGGGAGACATAAGAATGAGATAACGGAAAATATATCTGAGTAGCAAAAATTGATCTAGAGTTAATCATGGTAATGCATCAATGTTGGACTTGCCCCACATTCCAGTAAAAAAAATAAATAAATAAATAAATAAATAAAGCAGGTCTCCAGCATAGATGGGCATGGTTTGGTGTAGGCAGATCTCGCCTCCACTGCGGGTCCCCCAGGCTGCTCCCTGAGGCCCCGCCATTGTGGTTGTGGGGAGAAAAGTGGTGGTGCCCCAGTCCCTTCTTGAACCAAGTGTTGCAACTCACTCTTTTTGGTGTGATCTCCCTGTGCTGTGCCTATAGCCAAGGTGGACCTTGTTCTATGTCCCAAGCCCTGCCTTGTTTCCAGATGTTATACCTGGTGCCATAACGATACCACCCAAAATGTACTCCTGCAGGTCGGATGGCATCCTAACCGGGGAAGGGTGGGGGGAGTAGGGGAGCACTTCCTCCTGGTGCTGCCTGGACTGGGGCACCCAGCCAAAGGAAAGTGCAGCAGTTAGAGAAAGGATCTATCTCTCTCTAAACACCCTGTGGTTAGAGATGGGATGATAGGATCCCTCTCTGTCCTGGGCCATATTTTTCTGTTCTCCAGGGACAGTTCTTTGAACAGTTTCAGCCGCTCTATCTTTTCCCCTATCTCTCCACGGAGGGGGGTCCCTCCCCTCCTTTCCTCCGGGTTGGCCATTTTCATCTTCCCCAGTTCACAGTCACGCACCTCTGAGGCTGTCTTCTAAGTGGACTCTGTCCCTTTTCCCCCCAGACTCTTGCAGTTCAGTGTCCTTTGGCTTTGTTTGAGAGATGCGGGAGGGAAGTACAGCACTCCCTATTTCTCTTTGTTTGAGAGATGCGGGCGGGAAGTACGGCACTCCCTCTTTCTCTGCCATCTTGCCTCCTTCCCTCAGGATTTGGCACCAAAGTGGCCTTGAAGCCAGTCCCGTGTCTGCGGAGGGTGGCCCCCAACACAGAGGGCAGGGCATGGAGGGAGGATGGCGGGAACCCCAGAGCCATGGGTTCACGGGGCAGCAGGCGAGAGAAGAGACACAGAGGTTCGGGAGCCCCCTAATTCTTTCTGATACCACTCACTTTCTACTTTATTATCCTTTAAAAATTGATTTAACTGATTTCTGTGTTAGTCAACTATGATAGACAAAGAAAATCTCTAGCGTCCCTCCCAGGGCTAAAACTGCTCCCTCAGTTCTTGCCTTGCTTCTGCCCCTCCCTGTAATTAGTGGATTCATTCTTCAAATTTTGATTAAAATCACCTATTCAAAAAAGCCTCAGTGACCCCCTTCCATACTCTTCTGGCGCCCTTCTTAGTTCTTTGTATTACTAATTATTTCCATTAATCATGTGCGTACTTATTTAATATCTATACCTCTTACTAAAATTAACTCCCTGACAGCCAGCATATGTCCTGCAAATGCAGCCTCTCACACAGAAGAAGCATTAATAAATATTTTAAGGATTTCTGAATAAATGCAATGCTATGATTCCATGACAGACTTGCTCCCATCATAGTCAGAACTGGGAAGGAAATACCTCTATACCGGAGATCAGCAAACTTTTCCTATAAAGGATCAAACAGTAAATATTTTGGGCTTTGAGGGCCATGTAAGGTCTCTGCTGTATATTCATCTTCATTTTCATTTTGAACAGCTTTAAAATGTAAAAGCATCCTTACCTTAGGGTTATGCAAAACCAGGCACAGGTCTGTACTTCAGTTAGAACAACTACATTTCGAATGTATAAATGTCTGTCAGGACACTAGGCATACAATTTTGATGTCTCTTCCTATTTTTGTTTGTACAACAAAACTCATTTCAAAATCTACCTCTGATATGTGGAATAATAAGGCAAAAGTAGCCTTTTTATTTTCTTCACTCCTTTAGATCACTTAGAGAACATCCTTTGGTCTCCCAGGATATTTTCTAAGAAGAAATAAAGAATCTTTTTCTATGGAGCATAAGTTTTAAGTTTCTTTGCATCTAGTTGGAACCAAATATGGAGGAAACCACATTCCTCAATTCTGAGGTGATTAATTGTTATGGTATACCCATTTTACAAAATAGCCAGAAAACTAAGTAGTTCCTTCCTGTAGCTCAGAAATTGTATATGACAGAAAGTAACGGAGATAGGATCTTCCATAGATGAGAGTATTTAACTGTGAGCAAGTAAATGTGTATGTGTATCAAGCCAAAAACTATCAAAAATTTTATGGAATAATGTGGAAGAGAAGGAAGTATAACCTCCCCTGGAACTTCAACTCCGTGATGAACAAACACAAACACTCATCAATCCTTCATTCAGAGCTTCTCAACCAGAAGACTACTTCTCTGTCCTGTGCTGTCCTGTGCATTGTAGGATGTAGGTAGCATCACTCACCATTACTCAATAGATGCAGCATAACCACTGAACCTCCAGTTGTAACAGGCAAAGTGTCTTCAGACATTGCCACATGTCCTCCCGGTATCAAAATCCCCACAGCTTGAGAATCCCTGCCTCAAACTCTCTGAAGGGAACCTCATCTCATCGCATGGACCTGGCTGCCACTTGAGTCCTTTTCTAGCAGCCCTCTCACATGGACACAGTTTGTGTCAAATCCCACATATATTAGGGGTAGGAAATGAATGAGTGACTTCCTTGATCCCCGTTAGTACTTTCAAGTGATTTATTCTCCTTCAAAACCATCAGCATCTTTGTAATTCCTGTCACCAGCTCGACCACTGGTCATCCTTCTCCTTTCTGCCATCCACTAACTTCTTGTCATTCCTGATCCCCTTCCTGCAATTCACTGAATACTTTACCTCCTGACTCAACTGCAGTTTTCCATCACTACTCTTATCAGTGAATCTGACATCCACATGGAGATCAAACCAACACCAGGGAGATAACTCATCTGAGATCTTGAATCCTTGCCTCCAGTGTTTTCTCTTCCCCACACAGGCAATCCATTCAGAAGACCAATTTCAAACTTTACTCCAGCCCTCCATGGCTCCCATCACCCTCAGACCAAAACCCAACTCGTCCGTGACTCAACAGGCCATTTGCCTCCTGTCACCTATTCCTGTTCTCCTGAGGGCACTCTGACCTAAAGACCTCCTCCTCCTCAGCATACAGAGCTCATGCTTACCTCAGAGACGTTATACTACAACATTCTTTCCAAGATACTTGAATGACTCACTGTTTCATCTCATTCCGGCCTCTGCTCAGTTGTCTTTTCCACTGAGAACTTCCTGACCCCCTCCCGTCCCTGTTTCTCAAATAGCATGCCTGTCACTCTTTTTCCAATTATCCCTCTTTATTCTTCAGAGATCTCAGCTCTTGAATTTTTGTGAGTCTGTGGTCTGTCTTTTCCTCCTGGAAAGTAAACTCCATGTTAGCAGATCCCATTCTTTGGTTACCACCTTATGTACAAATGTCTAGAAGGAATAACTAATCCCTTGGCCACTGCCTTCTATCCTTTCAGCTGATATTCTAGAACCCTTTCTGACACTCCATCCTCCCACAGGGATCTTGAATCTGTCATCCCCACCACTGTCACACAATCTATCACTCCCTTCCTCACCTGCTTAAATTCCATGCTCCACTACTGTTATCATATCCTTCAAACACTGAAGCTCCCCTGCCCCTTTCTCCATGGGTAGCCCTGTAAAACTCCCAAATCCCAATTTGTTCCAGTCTAGACATCCACCTTTTATTTGCCTGCACAAAAGCAACTGAACACTGTGATGGAAAGACATACACCCGTTGTCTGCTTTCACTTTAAGATCATGACTATAAACCTCAATTAGGCCCAACACTGCTCTGCATTCACATCCAAGCATATAGTCTCCAATACAATCGTATACATTTTCTCCCCCCTTAACCCAGTCATTTCTTTTAATTTTTTAATGTTTATTTATTTTTGAGAGTCAGAGAGACAGAGCATGAGTGGGGGAAGGGAAGAGAGAGAGGGAGACACAGAATCCGAAGCAGGCTCCTGGCTCCTAGCTGTCAGCACAGAGACCAACGTGGGGACTGAACCCACGAACCATGAGATCATGACCCGAGCTGAAGTCGTATGTTCAACCGACTGAGCCACCCAAGTGCCTCAACCCAGTCTTTTCAACGATGAGATTATTTCTCAAATAATTTACTGAGAAAATGGAAGAAACCAAGAGAAACTGCAAATATGCAAAAAAACACCTACACTAATACGCTTCTCTGCCTTCCTCACAGAGGAAGAAGGCCCTGCTCCAAACACAAGTATCTTCTTCCCCTCAGTATTCTAGATCGAGTTCCTTGTGGCATGGTCTGGAATTCACTTCTTTCGCTATTTCTTCTCTCTCCTGATTAAGGAACATTTCCATCTTTACTGGACATTTCTAGGTCACACAAACATACTTAATTTAAAAAGAAATCTCCCTTAGCCCACATCACTCCTTACCCCCCACTACTGTCCCATTTCTTGATTTCCCTTAACATCAAAACTACTGGCCAGAATTACCTACATTTGCTACCTCTAGCCCCTCACTCCTAACTCAGCCTACTCTCATTTGAGAAATCAGTTTGACTTCCATTCCCACAACACAATAGAAACTGGTAGTCAAAACCATATCAATAACATTTATCTGTATCTTACTCAGTTTCTTAATCTCTCAGAAAATTTTCATTGTTGATTCACTCTTAATCCTTAGAATTCTTTGTTATCATCTCTGTGAAGCCAAACTCTATTTTCTGGATCTAACTGGCCACTGTCTCTCAAGTCCCCTTTACTGCTTTCTCTACTCAACATGTCCTGCCTCATTCTATGCTTATTCTTATTATTTCCTGTAATCTCACCCAGTCTATACACACTCCTCTCCTTGAAACCAGGGCAGGGCAGATTTTTGTCACTGCATCAACTGAGTATGGCAGAGTGACATCATACTTAGAAGAATGCATGAAGCAGGTAAATGAGATCCTGAACTATATTGTAATAGCAGGAGGACTGGAGGGAAAATGAGAATTCAAAGAATCACCAAGTGGTCAATGATTTTGTCAATTTTTTCCCCTCAACCTGAACTCAAGGTAGGCTGAAACCCAGAAAGCAGCAACAACATTAATAGGAGAGTTTTGCAGGGCAATTTTGCAGTGTGTGTCCATGATCTTTAAAAAGTGCACCCTTGACCCAAAAATTCAACTGTGGAGAATCAATCCTAGGTAAATATTCAGATATATCCAAAGAGTGATACATCATAGGATTACTGTGAAGATTACACGACAAAATACATGTAAAGTGCTTAGCACAGCTCCTGCTACAATAATAAGTGGATTATTAATAGTAAAAAATAATGAAAGAAATTAAAATGTGCAACAAAAAAAAACACAGGGCTGAAAAAAACGATGGCTTTATACACATGGCTATAGATGCAACCATTAAAATCGTGTTATTGTAGAAAAAAATAATAACTCAATTAATTCAAACCTATTGAATATATGAAAAGGAATAAAAAAAAAGATATCACTGAAGAATTCTAGAGCACAAATCATCACTCAAAAACAGAGAATTAGAGGGAAATAAAAAAGCATTTCCAGTATGAACTGTATTCCAGAGTAATATAACATACCTAGTGAACAAAGAAAAGTTTTTAATATAGAAAAGTTCTAGCTAAAAGGGACAAAAAAATGACAAAATTAGAAAATCACTATGATGCAATCCTTAATGAATTCCTTTTGCATTTCTCAATGGTTCACTTAATTAATAGCAAATGGATGAGAAACCCATTAGAGAAAAAGTCAAAGTGAAAAATTTGCAAAGAAGGAATCAAGCTGCCATCCCCAAACCCATGAATCATTCACAGCTTCACTACAATTAAAGCAGGCAGACACAGTGAACCTCCTGACATGGGTTTAGAAAGTATACAGCACTACTCATCTAGCGCACGTGCTTTTCCCAACCCCTCGGGGGGAAAAGGGGAAAAGGATTGAATCACGTGTCAGAATTGGACACAATTTTTAATCTAAGGTTATCAGAGAGTTCTGAAAATGGACTGGTTACCAAAAAAAATATTAAACAACCAATTCTATTTGCATTAATGACATGGAAAATGCATCACAAATATTATGCAAGATAGTCAAGATTGCAAAGCTAAATAAACAAATAAATAAATGGCACCTGGCTGGCTCATTCAGTATAGCATGTGATTCTAAGATTAAAAAGCTAAACAAGATGTCCTCATTATTCTACAAAGGCAGAAGACATGAGTTCTGTTTATTAAAGTCAAATGATTGTGGTAGGAACATGAAAAGTTTTTACTTTTTCTAGAACTTACACTCTAACTGGACTGTACTAAGCTCTGTTCCTGACCAGGGAATGTAATTTGACCACGGCACAGGGGGCAGACAGAGACATGGACTTCTGTTTATCTTCTCACAGTTGATGACTAGGCATTTAATTGGGACACACTAGCCTACTACATGGGGTGCCTTGAATCTAAATTGGGGAGACTGAACTGACATAAAGCCTTCTGAACTTAACCTTACTTCTTACCTATGCAAACTGGCTGGCTAGGACCTGAATACAGAGTCCTAGGTTCCCTCTGGCACTCCCTTCTGCACCCACTACCACACACAATTCAGGGTGCCCTGTGACTTCTGATCCCCTCACATTCCTCCTTGGTCAATACATCTATTCTAAAAAACACATCTATTCCAAAAAATTAAAATAATTGGTCCTAAACTATGAATAAGTACAACTTTCCTAAGTGTTCAGCTATTCAACGCTTCGTTTTACCTCATATTTTCATTCACTATTTAATCAACAATATTTACTGAGCTCTTGCTAGATGCAAAGCATCTCGACGTCAGTTTGCCAAAATTTATTTGCTTAATGAACAAGTTATGAAAAACAGCAGGTGAGCACAACAGGGGCTGATGGAGGTGTCATCGCCTAGCAGGCCCTCCAGGGCCAGGGCCACATGGTCAGCCAGAAATGCCCCTTAGTAGTGCATGCAGCCCAGGGCTACTTATCAAGGAAATGCAAATGGGCAGCACAGGTAAAGGAAGTTCCAGATTTTCCCACTGCCTAAGCAACACTCCCCTTGTAGTCTCAGCAAGAGTAAAACTTGAGAAAACTCCCAAAGGCCAATAAAATCATTCTCTCTAGCACATAAGAAGGTACATAAGAAGTAGTTTCTGGTCAATTTTCTCAGGCTCTCCCTTTTACCTCCCTCCTGGCCTGGGCCCAAAGACCCAGTGGTAGGAACAGTCTTTCTATCTTTGAAACCCAGTCATTTCATCAAGTAGGAAAGGTAGGACCTGGGATGTTAGGTGTTTTGCCCTAGGGCACACTATCTTCATCTAAGGCAGGCTCATCTCACTGATCCATACAAATTACATATAGCATATAGCCTGAAGAAGTCTAGAAGAGTATACCAATGGATCATGCTTTCATTTTCTGCCCATTCTTTTCCACCTAAAATACATAGAATATACCTCTAGACTTCACAAAATACACCCAGGGAGGAAGCATGGAACAGCAACATAACTTTAAGCTATGGAAGCCAGCCGCCTTGGTGCCCTTCCTGTTTGCTACCAGTGTTCAAACTATGGCCTCAGACATGCTACTCAATTTCTCTTAAGCCTCAGTTTCTTCATTACCTCATATGACTGGTGTAAGCATTAAGTTGAATTAAGTTTTAACAGGCTTAACACACGGCCCAGTAAATATGACCAATTTTTTTTAATTAAAATTCATTTCAAAAGTTCTGTACTCTTAAATAGGAAAAATAAAAATTTGGCTCAACCTACAGGAAGGAAATTGTAAGTAATCAATGGAATCCTAAGAATGTACCTCTAATCTAAAAGCATTAGAAAAATTATGATATATGGTGATCACAGATTAAAATTTCTTCATTCATTAAGTTTTCATTTTTGTTTTTTGTTTTACATTCAGTGGATTTTAATGACATCAACTAGGTAATTATTAAGACACTACTTTCTAGAATTCCTAACTTTTCTTTTCTTCTAATTTTCATTATTTGTTTTACTACATTTGTTATATTCATGTTAAAAATAATATTCATCCAATGACAAGAAACTTATTAATCAATAATGTTTCCAATTATTTCTTCACTGATCCCCTCCTCCAACATACACTTATACTCCAGAGTTAGCAAAGAGTATTCACTTTAGTATGTAGTATCAGCTTTGTAGTCATACACTATGCTCAAATACTCCTCTCACATCACTAAGGAAACCTCACAGGGCTGGACAAACATGGAAAAAGGCCAAATGCAGTGATCCTCCCACATGAGAAAGAAGTAAAATCATGAGTCCCTTTATTGGAGTTATGTTGGGCAGTAAGCAATGACACTATAAAAAGTAGAAAACCTAATTTTTGGACAGAATGATACAATATTAAGAGCACTTCCACATTAGTCAGCTTGTGAAGCAAAGCAAGGATTTACCATCATGATTTCAAAGCAACTAATAATTGAGAAATGAAAAGGTTCTAGTATTGGCCTACAGACTGGAAGCTGGCAGTGCCAAAACTGGATGCATTTTCTGCTCTCCTAATTTTTATTCTAGGGATTCCCCATTTCTGAGTAAGCCAGCAACTTTGGGCAAAGCTTCTGACCAACATTCTCTATTAAGATATAAAAGAAACAGACCACATGGTCTGCACCCTGCTGGAGCCATGGATGTAGTTACAATGACCAAGGCTCATGAAGGAAAATTTTAAATGTGGTCCATTTAGAACATACTATCTTTTTTTTAATTTTTAATGTTTTTTTATGTTTTTTATGTTTTTTTATTTACTTTTGAGAGATAGAGAGAGAGAGAGGCAGAGAGCAAGGGAGATACAGAATCCGAAGCAGGCTCCAGGCTCTGAGCTAGCTGTCAGCACAGAGCCTGACACAGGGCTCGAACCCACGAACCATGAAATCATGTCCTGAGCCAAAGCTGGATGGATACTCAACCAACTGAGCCACCCAGGCACCCCTAGAGCATACTATCTTAATTAAACAACCCTGGTGGAAATTTTTTTCAAAAGAGAGCTGCAAAGAGAGGATATAACCAAACATTTACGAATCTATCATTTGCCAAGGAATGTCCTTGGTCCACCAGAAGATATAATCATGATAAACACATGCTTCCTGTCCCTTACTGGTAATAATATGCTATGACAATGTACTCAAATATTTATAAATCCCAGGTTACACATGGGTAAGAGTTAAGTGTGAATTTGGGGTCTTATGTCCCATAACATCATCTATTTAGAATTATCTGCTTTAGATTTATACTCTAAGAGCCTACAAACACATCATTGGTATTGTTTTTCTTTTGTGTATTTTTAATGGTTGAAAGAGTAACAGAATATAACTGCTATATTTTGAAAGGAGTCAGCATAAGTTTCTGTTTCTTCTGTGTTCCATATCTTACACAAAAAATAAGAATTAAGCAAAAGCCTCATTAAGTTTCTTCCTGATCTTCTAGCTCAGATATATCTACCTAATAAACTTCCTCTGATAGGCTATATTATCTATCAGTTGAAATAATAAGAGGAAATGAGTTGTTGGCAAGCAAATTTAGAGTTAGACATTAAGGATAATAGCTTAACTTTAAGGTGCTGGTGAATATAGAGATATCACATATTGTATATCATCATGTGCTGATGGTCTGTGTAAGAAAAAGCATATATGATAGGCCAATTATGATCAAAAAGAAACTAACATGTCTAGTTTCAGATACCAATGCTGCAAGTCTTACAGTAAGAGGAAGACCCTCCTCAGCATAAATACCTTGGGTTGTTTTGAGGCAAGACAAATGTGTAGTCAAATCACTGGACACATCATAGGAAAAACAAGTCACAGGACACATCAGGATAACTAATGCTCAGTCCCTACCTAAACAGAAGATGACCATAGCTCATGAAAGAATATGAACAGAATGAGAATGAAGCTCTCTGCTCTCCCTGGACAGAACCCCCTCCACCTGTGGACAGTGTGGACTAGACACTCTTAGAGGAAGCTCCCGCCTCTGAGCACATCATCAGGTTTAAAATTCCACGTAAGAAAAAACTAATTCAATATTTAAACTTTATAAAATACTTGCAGATTGGCCTGCAGATGTACTGGTTTTCTGAGTCCTCAACAGTAGGTACTTTTATAACTGTTTTGAAGAAATTGACAGCTCTGTGTCATGAACTAGGACTCAAATTTGAGGCAGTTTGTTACCTGACATTGACAATATGAAAAGAGTAGTAATAAATATATTTGACATCAATTACAATAAACCATCACACTGAGATAGAGCATTAAAAAAGTGACTTTGGAATCAATTGATTTCATACACTACATCAACAAAATGAAAAATAAAAATCATATGATCACTTCAATTGATGTAGAAAAAGCATTTAACAAAGTACAACATCCATTCATGATAAAAACTCTCAACAAACTGAGGTTAGAGGGGACATACCTCAACAGAATAAAGGCCATTTATAAAAAACCTACAATTAACATAATACTCAATGGTGAAAATCTAAGGTCAGGAAGGAACAAGACAAGGATGTCCTCTCTTACCACTTTTATTCAACATAGTATTGGAAGTCTTACCCACAGCAATCAGACAGAAGAAAACAAAAAGTAAGAGGCATCTATATAGGTAATTAAACTGTCACTACTTGCAGAAGACATGATACTATACATAGAAATTTCTAAAGACCCCATCAAAAAGTTACTAGAACTAATAAATGAATTCACTAAAGTGGCAGGATATAAAATCAATACCCCAAAATCAGTAGTATTTCTATAACGTAATAACAAAGTAGCAGCAAGAGAAAATTAAGAAAACTATCTCATTTACAATTGCACCAAAAAAAATAAAATGACTAAGAATAAACTTAACTCAAGAAGTGAACAGCTTCTACTCTGAAAAAGTATAATATGCTGATGAAAAAAATGGAAGATGACAGAAACAAGTGGAAAGATATTCCATACTAATGGACTGAGAAAACTAACACTGTTAAGATGTCCATACTACGTACCCAAATCAATCTACCGATTTAATGCAATCCTTATCAAAATACTAACAGCGCTTTTCACAAAACTAGAACAAATAATCCTAACACTTATATGAAACCACAAAGGACCCCAAATAGCCAAAGAAATCCTGAGAAAGGAAAACAAAGCTGGAAGTATCACAATCCCAGATTTCAAGGTGTATTACAAGGCTGAACATCAATAGGATGGTATTGGCACAAAAACAGAGACATAAATCAATGAAACATAATAGTGATCCCAGAAATTAACCCATGATTATATGGGCGATTAATCTATGATAAAAGAGGCAAGAATATACAACACAGAAAAGAAAGTCTTTTCAATAAATGCTGCTGAAAAAACTGGACAGCTACACTTAAAAAAAAAATTGAAACCAGTCTACTTTCTAACACCATACACAAAGATAAATTTGAAATGGATTAAAGACCAAAATGTGAGACCTGAAACCATAAAAATCCTCTGAGATCAGCCACAGCAACATTTTTCTATATATGTCTCCTAGGGCAAGGGAAACAAAAGCATAAATAAATTATTGGGACTATAACAAAATAAAAAAACACCAACAAAGTAAAAAGACAACCTATGGGATGGAAGAAGATATTTGCAAACATTATATTAAATAAGGGGTTATTATCCAAAATATAAAAAGAACATATACAACTCAACACCAAACAAACAAACAATCAGATTAAGAGGTAAGAAGAGAGAGCACATGGGTGGCTCAGTCAGTTCAGCACCCAACCTTGATTTCAGCTCAGGTCATGCTCTCATGGTTGTGAGATCACGCCCTACCTCAGCCTCTGCACTGACCATGGATCCTACTTAAGATTCTCTCTTTCAGTCATTCTTCCTCTCCGTTGCACTCACACTCATGTTTTCTCTCTTCCTCAAGAAAAAGAAATAAGAAGTGGACCCAAATAGACATTTTTCCAAAAAAAGACATACAGATGGCCAACAGACACACAAAAAATGCTCAAATGCTCAACATTACACATAATCAAGGAAATGCAATCAAAACCACAATGAGTTATCACCTCACACCTATCCGAATGGCTAAAATCAAAGTGACAAGAAATAACAAATGTTGCCCAGGATATAGAGAGAAAGGAATTCCCTTGCACTATTAGTGGGAATGTAAATTGGTACAGCCACTATAAAAATTGTATGAAAGTTCCTCAAAAAATTAAAAATAGAAATACCGTAAGATTCAATAATTCCACTATTGGATATTTACTCAAGGAAAATGAAAACACTAATATGAAAAGATATATGTGCCTGTATGTTTACTGCAGCATTATTTCCAATAGCCAAGATATGGAAGTAACCTAAATGTTCATTAATAAATGAACTGAGGGGATAATGTGGTATTATATACAGTGAAATATTACACAGCCAAAAAAAATGATGACAACATTCTATTGTGACAACATGGAGGAACCTAAAGGATATTATACTAAGTAAAGTAAGTCATACTGAGGAAGACAAATACCATAACAAGTCTACTCATAAATAGAATCTAAAAAGAAAAAAATTAATAAACAAACAAAAAGCAGAATCAGACCTATAAATACAGAGAACTGATGGTGTACCAGAAGAGTGGGGAACATGGGTGAATGGAAAGGGAGATGCAGGCTTCCAGTTTTGTACTGAGTAAGTCACAGGAATAAAAGGCACAGCATAAGGAATACAATTAGTGATACGGTAACAGCAGTGTACAGTGACAGATGCTAGCTACTTCTGTAAACATAACATAATGTATTAACTTGTCAAATAAATATGTTGTACACCTGAAACTAATGTAACATTGTGTGCCAACCATCCTTAAGTAAATAAATAAGGTTATAAGTAACTTTGGTATACAGACATCTGACTAGGTCACTACACAGTCTATTAAAATGTATATAAAATTTATATTTGACTTCCATCAAGGCTTTTTCTGAGGCAGAAAAAAAAGAAACTATGCAACTTGACTAGTCAATTAATCAAGTAACCCAATTAATCTGAAATAGGAATAAAACAGATGAAGAAATTTAATCTAATAAATCTGATAAAATTGGCCAAAGAAGGGGCACCTGGGTGGCTCAGTCGGTTGAGCATCCGGCTTCGGCTTAGGTCATGATCTCATGGTTCATGGGTTCAAGCCCCAGTTGGGTTCTGTGCTGGCAGCTAGCTCAGAGCCTGGAGCCTGTTTCAGATTCTGTGTCTCCCTCTCTGTCTCTCTCTCTGCTCATGTTGTCTCTCTCTGTCTTTCAAAAATAAAAAAATTTTTTTAAATTGGCCAAAGAATATCACAGAACATATATGACAGTGACTAACAACCATTTAGGACTTATTTGGGATTTGGGGGGAAGTTTTTTTAAATAAAGAGTATGGATTTATTTGGGAATTTTTTTGTTTTTTTATTTATCTTTGAGAGACAGTGAGCAGGGGAGGGTCAGAGAGAGGGAGATACAGAATCCGAAGCAGGCTCCAGGCTCTGAGCTAGCTGTCAGCACAGCCCGAAGTGGGGCTTAAACCCACAAACCATGAGATCATGACCTGAGCCGAAGCCAGACACTTAACCAACCAAGCCACCCAGGCACCCCTATTTGGGAATTTTTTAAAAGCTCATGAAGCAAACCAAGTTCAAAGGAAAAAAATTATAGACATATCAGAGGGAAATGCTTTAAAAGAAAAAAAAACTTAATTTTTTAAAATTTTTTACTTTAGAGAGAGAGCATGCAAATGGGAGAAGGGCAGAGGGAGAGAGAGAGAGAGAGAGAGAGAGAGAGAGAGAGAGAATCCTAAGAAGGCTCCACACTCGGCATGGAGCCCAATGCAGGTGTCAGTCCCACAATGCTGGGATCATGACCTAAGCTGAAATCAAGAGTGGAACACTCAAATGAATGAGCCACCCAGGAGCCCCAAAAAGAAAACAGACTTAATCTATTAAGTTAAATCCATAAATGTGAAGCTAATAAATGGCAGCTTCTAAGACTTTTTTTTTAAATGTTTTTATTTATTTTTGAGAGAGAGAGAGGGAGAGAGACAGCATGAGCAGGGGAGGGTCAGAGAGAGAGGGAGACACAGGATCTGAAGACAGGCTCCAGGCTCTGAGCTGTCAGCACAGAGCCCGACGCCGGGCTTGAACCCACGAACTATGAGATCATGACCTGAGCCGAAGCTGGACGCTTACCGGACTGAGCTACCCAGGCGCCCAGATGGCAGCTTCTAAAATACCTCTGGCTGAAGTTTTTTTGTTTTTTTTTTTTTTTTTACATATTTAGAGCCATCCCAAATCAAAGGAATGAGACATACAGACCATAGCTGCTGCTCTTACTCTATTTAATAGTCATACATCATTGTCTTTTCTGATTGGTAGGAATGTTAGTGGTTATCAAGTTCAGCCTCTCCAGGGTTGTAAGCACCAGTAGATCTTCATCCAGTCTCTGTTTGAACAGTGAAATCACTCCTTTCAAGATCATCCATTCCAAGGCTGGACATTCTATAAGGGACAGCCTCCTTCATGTTAAATCATACAACTGCCAGCAAACGTAGCTCCTTCATCCTGTACACATTCAATTTTCTTCTTGGATATATACCTGAAGTTTAAAATTTATCCCTGATGTCACTAGAGAGCCATTAAATAATTGTGAGAAGAGCATTAAACATTCCCCTGAAAAGAACAGGATGAATGTCTTTAAAAATACATTCTGCGATATGGGCAGCTGGGTGGCTCAGTTGGTTAAGTGGCTGGCTCTTGATTTCAGCTCAGGTCATGATCTCATGGTTCCTGGAATCAAACCCCTCATCAGGCTCTTTGCTGGCACAACAGAGCCTGCCTAAGATTCTTTTTCCCCCACATCACGCCCACGATAAATAAATAAAAAATTTTTGTAAAGTTCCTAGATGTATTTTAACAAGATTTAGTGACTGACTGGATTTAATAAAGAGAAAGTATTAGGAACTTGGCTAAGTTGCACATCTGCCAGATTTGGCTTAAGAAACTTGGCTGTGCCAGATGCTATTACCATCCACCAAGGCAGGCCATAAATAAAGGAGCTGGTTGGGTTTGGAAGAAAGAGAAGTTCAGTTTGGATCTACTCCCATCCCCCTATGAAGATATATTTAAGGCAATAGGAAATTTGCACCAGGAATTCATTAGAGAACTGAACCAGAAATTTGAGTTTGAAGTCATCGACATGCATTGAAAGGGTTCCTGAGGGTGGATGTTCAGGTGGAAGAAGACCAGATGAAGTTGAGAAAAGTTAGCCCAAAAAATGTAGTGGGCAAACCAAGAAGTATGTAATGGAAGCCAAGGGATGGGTATTTTTCTAACTGTATAATATATCATACAGTTGTTAAAATGATGCCTTTGAAGCACTTTAAACATTAGAGATTTTTATTAATGGTGAGTGTAAAGCACAACCTACTAAATTAAAACATTAGTCATGTTTCTGGACTTCAGCACTATGACTCTCCAAAGAGAGCCATAGATTCACAAAAACTAATCACACACAATGACAAAAAGAAAGCCACACTAACCACAATAGTTTCAAAAGAATCTACATAATGTATGTCATATTCTAGGATTAGATTTCAATTATTTTGCTGCAAAAAAATAAAGTACTTATTTTAAGATCCCATCTGACTATTGTGATATTATGATTCATAAGGAGAAATACATAATTGACTTTCACTCAGTTTCTGGCACAGAGCTCCTAAAACCTTTGGAATTTCCTAAGTGATATCAATAATAAAGACATCTTGACATTCATAACAAACCCCTTTCAACCACAGCTGAATTTATGTTAATGAGGTGACTTTTGGAAAGCACTTAAGGATGGTGGCAGGTTGCCAGGGAAAACAACCTGTAATTAGAGAGCTGGAACTTTTAGTCCCACTCTTGACCTCCAGAAGGGAAGAGGGGCTGAAGCTGATGATTTAATCAACTGACCCTCTGTAATGAAGCTTCCTTAAAAACCAAAAGGACTGGGTTAGAAGCACTTCTGGGTTGATAAACACATGGAGATTTGAGGCAAGTGGCATGCTGAGAGAGCGTGAATGTTCTGCGCTCTTCCCCATCCCTTGCCCTGTGTATCTCTCTCATCTCTATTTCTGAGTTATATCCTCTCATAATAAACTTTTATAATAAAGTTATATCCTTTTGTGGTAATCTAGTAAGTAAAATGTCTCACTGTGCTTGGTGAGCTCTTCTAGCAAATTAACTGAACCCAAGGAGAGAGGTGTTGGAACTTATGGTTGGTCAGTCAGAAGCCCAGGTGGTAACCTGGACTTTTGATTGGCATGTGAAAGAGAGGGAAGTCTGGTAGGACTGAACCCTTAATCTGTGGTTACCTATCTCCAGGTAAATAATGTCAAAATTTAAGTTGAATTATAAAACACCTAGCTGGTGTCATAAAGAATTGCTTAGTGCTGTGGGGAAAAAAACCTCACATCAGAGTTGGTATCAGAATCTCAACTATAACTTAACTATAAATGTTAGGTATTACTAACTAAGCTTTAGGTTTAAAAAAATATGTATTTATAACAGAAAGACACTGAAAAGATTTCTTTATCCCAACAATAACTAGAAATAATACAAAAGTAAGATACTATATCCATTAGCAATAAAAACATGAAGCATCCAGAAACTAGCTTAATAAAGGAAACACAAACCTTCTGTGAAGAAAAATCTAAAACTCTATTAAAATGACGTAAATGATTTAAATAAATGAAGAGGTCTTTCAAAGTCATGGATGATACTACAGAAGTGGCAACAATCCTTAATTTAATCTATAAATATAATAAAATATCAAACACTATCAGGACTTTTAAGAAACTTCACACTTATACGGAAGGTAACAGGTCCACCAACATCTAGGTCAACTTTGAAAAAGAGAACACTTCCAAGTAATTATGCATATTGCAGAGCCACAATTTAAGAAGGGTATAGTACTGGCTGAAGACAGAAAATCAAATATAAATTGAATAGACTGTCATAAATAAACTTGCCTATATCTGGGAATCACATAGAGGTAATATTAAAAAAATCAATGAATAAAAACTATATAGGAGGTGTTGTTGAAAAACTGGCTTGCCATATGGAGAAGAATAAAACTGAATCCTTACATTATATCATACACTCAACAGGATGTTAGACAGATCAAAGGCTTTTACAAAAGGTGAAATGATAAAGTTAAGGTGAAATAATAATGCTAATAGAAGACTATGGAGAAGAGAATGTAACCGAGGACTAAGACAGAATTTCTTACATGAGAAGAAAATAGCACAAAACATGGTGAAATGTAGAATTGATCATTGAAAATTTAAGTATTTCTGTTCAAGCAGGGATGTAACAAAAGTAAAGGAGGTATGAAATATTCAAAGAAGACATATATAATATCTAAAACTGATTCTATATGTTAAGATTCCAATGATTACATACAACTGACTCCACTCCAAACAGTAAGAGACTTACTAGAGAAACTTCTTATTGTACAGAATCTTAGAAAGGCTGCAGAAAAAGACTTTAGGATCTCTTTAGAAGTACTAAGACACAACTTAGAACCAGGTCACCAAGAAAGTGGCAGCCTTTTCTCTGATCTAAAGTCCTGGGCCCCGAGAGCACACTCCTCCCACTGCTAGAATCTGGAAGCCTCATGGCTGGATCTCATCTCCGCTGCCAGCTCCAGACTTGTGCGACGCCAGTCATACCAGGAGTGGGGGTACACCACGCACCACCCCAGACCTCTGGAAACTAGCACGTGGACACTAAACCTCTGCTGACACTACCTCACAAGAATCTAATGGTTCCTCAGCTGTGCTTAGAAGTGCAAACAACAAAAGTTCATACTAGGCCTCATTTAAGTCTTCCAAATCTAGTGAAAAGTCATCACACCTAAGCCACGTCTGAAACAAAACCCAAAAGGGACTATGAGAAACATCAAGATTACATTAGCCTCTAATATAAGGAAAGAAAAATCAGGAGGCTCAGTGACAATTCTTCACATCCTTAACATTGTTAATAAAATAATATCAAAAATATACAAAGAGATGAAGAACCCTTGTGAATAAATAAGGAAAATCAGGAAACCCTATACAAAAAGATAAAAGGATATGAACAGGCAATTCACAGAAGAGTTTACCCAAATGGCTAAAAATTAACAAAAGTTTTCTCAAAGGCATTAGCCACCAGATAAATATAAAATTAAAGGTAAAACAACAAGATACTGTTTCCCTCATTGGATTGGTAAAATTCAAAAATTAGATAAGTGCTAATTTGCTGCATTAATAGAGTAAAAACTGGGGAAAGCATTCTGAAAAATAACCCGGTAGTACCTAGACACATTAAATAAATATTTTATAACCCAACAACTTCACTCCTGAATAAATATCCCAGAAAAATTCTCCCACAAGGCCCCACACTGGAAGAGTCAGCAGTGCTGTCTGTGGTGGCAGAGAAGAGAATTCCAGATGTTCATCCCTGCACCAACGCTTAAACAAAACGGGAGGAATGTCCAGAGCAACCTGCATTGCACAGCCCTAGGGAACATGAGTCACATACAATAAAAAGTGGACAGTGCCACCTGGTGCATACAACCAGGCAGAGCCCTCACTTTTTGGGATATGCAGTAAGAAGCAATGAACTCAACAGACATTCACTCAGGAAAAATTATAGTTTTTTTTCCTAAAGCCTGCTGGGGTTTTTTTTCTTTTAAGCAACAGAAAGAAGTCCAACTCAGAGTGTTTGTATAAACTAAAATTAAACATATACAGAAATATTACATACCGGACAAAAATAGATGTAATTTCAAGACTGTGTAAAATCAAACATGTAGAAGCAGTTGCCTATGACTATTGGGAGGGCAGACTAGAAAATGCACCTACAGCTATTCCCTGCTTTTAAAAAAGTCACATAATGCCAATTTGCCTATGCAAAAGATCTGTTAGTACTCGTCTGCACTAACCAAAAGAAATCTAAAGAGGACTTTTCACTTATTTTTTTTAAAGGCAAAAAGCGAAAATAGCGTCCAGTACTTCTTTCTGGCTTGCCTTTACATAGGCAGCGCACACCCCATGCAGCATGCCACCAGAGCTTTGAATAGTGTCTGTGAGTACCTGTACTTTACCTTGATTTCTTTTGCATATCTATTAGTAAGACGTGTCCTAAGGCATCAGAAAAAGCCTAAGAGAGGTTATTTTTTAAGTCTTGGAACCCTCAAAATTTTTCACACATAAATTAATGGTAATTGTTTGCTTTACGCCGTCTCAGCTTAGTTTTCATAGGAATGCTGTACTTTTGGATAATGAGGGAAAACTATACAGGGAATAACTACAAGGACAAAATGAAGAGTCGACTCTTTGCATGGACTAATGATGGGGTGTGTCATGCACTGAGGGATATGAGTAAATGCACTTTTTTTCCCCCTGAAGATCAGGAATAGTGTGTCAATAATACTTAAAACTACTAGAGAGAACATGAAATATCTGAAGAACTACAGAGACAGACCAACAAGAATGGGATAAAACTACAGAGAATTAAATACAATATATTATGTATTTCTTAATATATAAATACAGTAAAGATTTTAAACTTTAGTCTCAGGTCAGTAGAGAATCACTGACATGTCTTCAAACTAAACTGGCCAGCTGATCTTCATATTGTTAATAGTTTACTCTCTAATCCCTGATACCTCAATGGGATGTGTCTAATGCTCAGGAGAGAGATAGGAGCTAGAGACTGGTAACTTTAGCTGGTAATAAAACCAAGAGGGTACATACAAAAGAAAACTGATGGTTCAACCTTAGAGGTTAGCCTAAAGCTACAAATCTGCATGCTCAGCTTTTATTATCCCAAGGCAGATGGGATAATTTAGAGTCAAATGAGGCTCCTTATAGAAATAATCCAAATCAAAGATGAAAGGCTTCTAGATGACTTTTTCACTTATATCACATGACATCCCAGACAAATGTCTCTCCACAGAAATCACTGAAGTTCTTATCCAACCTTTTATGCCCACCCACATATGATAAACCTAACAGTCAACACACTTTTGGATTTTTCTAAGATCAGAAGAGACAGATCAAACCCTATATCCTGAAATCAACTGCCAGGATACTATCCAATAATTTTACACCTTCAGAACCATTTAACCAAAATAGCACTCCAAGGACATATGATATAATTGTCCTGCAGAACATCTTGATTAGCTGCAGAATGTAACATCTCCCATAAAGAATTTGCATACGTTATGTCTCCAAAGGAGAAGTATTAGTCTACAGATTTAAAAGGGGGTGGAGTTGAGAAAGAGGGGCAAATGATCTAAAAGTATCTAGGTTAAGAAATGAGTTGCAACCAATTTGACAATAAACTATTATTAATTAAAAAAATAAATATTTTAAAAAATGAGTTGCAAGAGATAATCTCTATTGCTATCCTATTGTTTTCATTACTCTTTTAAAAGATAAGACTTGGGGGCACCTGGGTGCTGATTCTTGAATTCGGCTCAGGTCATGATCTCATGGTTTGTGAGATCAAGCCCCATTTCAGGCTGTGCTCTGAACAGCCCAGGGCCTACTTGGAATTCCCTCTCCTGTGCCCCTCCCCCATTTGAGTGCAAAAGTTCTCTCTCAAAATAAATAAACAAACATTAAAAAAATAAAAGATAAGACTTGTATGTTAACAATGAGGAGATTCATTTTTTACAAAACTTTCCCCATAGTGTTCAAATGAATTCATATGTGACACTGAAATAGTTCTATTGCAGTTCGTGGCTTCTTAATGGCTTACACAAGCTACACTTCTTTAAGGACAATAAAACAAAACAAAAGTAAAAATTCTAGGAGTACTCAAAAGCTTTTAGCCTCTTAGTCTCTAAGAAAGTTTTTGTCAATGACAATTTATACATGGAATACCATAGATTCATAACAATTTTGAGTAAGCATATAGCACACTAGGGAAAACTGAAAACATA
Source organism: Helogale parvula (assembly GCA_004023845.1). Classification (NCBI taxonomy): domain Eukaryota; kingdom Metazoa; phylum Chordata; class Mammalia; order Carnivora; family Herpestidae; genus Helogale; species Helogale parvula. Next base: position 34,296 of record PJEM01006794.1, on the reverse strand, counting down.
CACAAACCAATACAGTTGAACCTTGAGCAACATGGGTTTGAACGGCCTAGGTCTGCTTATATAAGGATTCTTTTCAATAAATACAATACAGTACTGTACATTTATTTTATCTTCCTTATCATTTTCTTAATAATATTTTCTTTTTCCTAGCTTACCATCTTGAAAGAATATAGTAAATAATACATATAACATACAAAATATGTTTTAATAGACTGTTATTTGTAAGTCTTAGGCAAACAGTAAGATATCAGTATTTAGGTTTTGGGGGGAGTCAAAAGTTATACATGAATTTGACTGTATGGAGGGTGTTGGTGCCCCTAATCCCTGTGGTTTAAGGGTCAACTGTATGTTAAAGTACAATGAAATAAGAATACTACTACTTTTATTGAGCAGTTTTAAAAAAATGCAAAGCCAATAATCCATCCAAGAATAGATGACTTATATTGTAAATAATAAATCTAAATAGAACTTGCTCAATATATTTGGTGTTAATATTAGAAAGACTCCATATACTTTAAATCCTTCGGTCTTACATTGTACAACACAGCTGTTTCATAAAACAGGTCAATGGCACATCACACACAGTCACTACCTTAGTATTCAAAAACACAAGGCCCTAAATTCAAGGTAGTAACAGCCCAACCAATCTGAATCTCCTCTAGTATCAATCAAAACTTGGTCGAAACTAGCAAGATCAAAAACATCACTGCTTTCACCATCACATATCACCAATACCCAAAGTATCTTTATCCCACTGTATAAATGGATCCTCCACCACAAGGAGTTTCTCAAGCTCTAACAATAAAGAAAAATTAAACATGCAGATGTTCCTTGTTAGGACGAAAGGTAACTGCCGGAATCATCTCTTCTATGGAATTCAAGGTTGGATGAGACCTGGACGAAGCACCTTCCCAGCAAGACCACATTCATTTTTATACCTAGGATACCAGGGTACCAAGTGGCAAGAAATTATTGCTTTCGGTCTTCCAAGAATTCAGTGGGATACTTTAAAAGGGAGACAGATTGAAAAGACTCTCAGCCATAGAGGTGCCATAGCAGTGCTACAAACTTACTGATAAACATCATTCTTTTCCCTCCTGTGTATGCAAAGCAACAAATTAAATGACACAGAATTAATTTCCATAGATGTCCACTATACTCTTCAGCATAACAAAGAGCCTTCTGCTTGAAGTACAAAAAGAGACCCAACTAGGTAGTATTTAAGCATCATTTTAAAACACCATACTGGCTTAATTTTTTTCAAGAAGTAATTCCATTCTCCATGAAAATAAAAAGACTATCTTCAGCTCACTGTGGCTTTGACATAACACATAACAGCTTTGAGTGGTTCCAGGGTATGTGGAAACTGACTAGATCACAGAAGAGTGGCAGCATTTTCCTATCCAATCAACACCTCCCAGGACATCCTTGGAAAGGAGGAAGACACATGTTCCTCTTTCTCTCATCCGTACAGGATCACATGTGAAAGAGTAACAATTCTTCAGCATGGGTAGAGTGCTCTTATAGCATCCAATAACTATCATTATTTGTTCTTATAATACTGATGGATGATAATTTACTAAATAGCATTTCAAATTGATTAGAAGTCATATTTGTCATGTATTTATATTTTTAATATAAAAAGAGACCTTGGAACATTTTCAGCCACTAAAGTTATATATGACGACTATCAAGTTCTAGGCAATACTTACTTGTTTCTCTCTAATGGGTCCCTTAATGCTAAATTTCATTAACATCAGGTTATTACTTATAATGCAAAATCAGGAATAAACAGAGTAATAAAATTTTCTCTATTTCCTTTACCTCTCCTTTCATTACCAATAAAATTCATAATTAGAAGCTCCAAGTTACTGTACTATCTTTGCTATTTTATTTTTTTATAATAGTTTATTGTCAAATTCAACCAACAAATATAGGAAGAGATGTTTTCTCAACACAAGTTCTATCAAAGTATCATTCTACTTTCATCAGATTCAATCACGCCTCAGTGAAAATAATTAATTTTGACTAATATAAATTTTAGTAAATTTTCAGCTTCAATTCAACAGGAAGTTACCAATAGGAAGCTTAGATACCCAACTTGCCTGTTAAAAAAAATGGCAAACAATCATTCCTAAAGCGCTCAGTATCCTCAGTATAAGTGCCCATCACATTTACTGGTATACAGCAGACACAGAATAGATATTAGTGGAGGTGTTGATAGAAGATTAGATAATGGACAGAATCAGGTGCGTAGGGAAGGACAAAAGAAAAGAAGAAACAGGTGAGAAAAAAGACCCAAAGGAAGAGGCATCCCTAAATCCAAGAAGTGTACATAATATGATGCAGACAATAACAAGTGCAGAGACACTGAAATAAGTTAAGTGAAACTGGTAAAGATATAAAAAATGGAAATGGGAATTTAATCAGCCCTTTCAGATGCTAAATTAGGAGTGACAAATAGTATGTTCCAAGAGAGTAAAAACTTCAAGACAAAGGCACAAAGTCAGGAAAATAAATGCATGTTCATAGAACAGTAAGCAGATCAATTTCTCTAAAGTTGAGAGCTTATGAAGGAAATTGTTGGAGGTTAAAGCTGCAAAGTCAAGCGCTGTAGCCAGATGCTGTGCAGAACATAAATACTAAGGGTACCTGCCTGCTACCTTCTCTTCCCCACACCTTTAAAAATTAGCACCTGCACCCAATCATGCAGCCACAACCCCCATCACATGCTTTCCTTATCCAAACCCTGAAGGCAACCAAAATTTATGATAAAGTGACAAAAACAGTTACAATCATAGTAAATGCTAAAAGGAAAAACCTGATGAATAAACAATTGGGGAAAAAACTAGTGACTAGGTATATGAACTATTAACGCACCTGATTATATTCTGCCAAGCTTCTGTATACAATCTCCGTGTTGTTTTGTTTTAACCGTTTGGTTTTGGGCCACTTTGAGCAATGAAGTTTATCAAGGCAATGAACCAGGACAGGAACGCAAATAGCACCGATTGTATGCTCCTACATTCCAGACAGAGTTGTAGCGGCTTTATATTTACTATTTCATTTAGTCTTAACATTATTAATTTGAAATTATTCCTCCAGATTCACATATGTGAGAAAAAATTACTTGAGAGTCACTTTAAAAGCCAGGATACAACTTTACCTAACACAATAGTAGAATAACTGCTGAACTATCACTGTGTATGTGATGTGACTGTGTATGTTCAGCACCTTTTTAATAGAATTAGTAGAAAATATGTCTTTAAAAACACTTGTTCAATTTTAAATACACGTGTTTTATATCCACATACCTACATTCACTTAAAACTAGGCCAGTCCTGGGGCACCTGGGTGGCTCAGTCGGTTGAGTGTCCGACTTTGGATCAGGTCATCATCTCACGGTTCATGGGTTCAAGTCCAGCATCGGGTCTCTGTGCTGACAGCTAGCTTAGAGCCTGGAGCCTGCTTCAAATTCTGTACCTCCCTCTCTCTCTGACCCTCCCCTGCTCGCACTGTCTCTTAAAAATATATTAAAAACATTTAAAAAAAAAAAAAAAAAAAAAACTAGGCCAGTCCTCAGTTCATAAAGCAGTCATTAAAACCCATCACTGGGGTACTTGACTTCAACCCAAACCACAGTCTTAAAGAAATCATTAGATGTGATGTTTCCAACCAAACTATTCTTGTCTCAGCTTTTGTTACCATGATCTATTCTGATATACGGAACTCAGTAAATCAAGAAACAAGGAAAAGGACAGCATTCATATAACCCCCTTTTCTGTTAGAGTAAGACAGATGCGTTATCTATACACATCTGGGATGATTTCTGACTTTCCTTCACATATTGGACATGAAGGACATAGACATTATGTCAGATGCTAATACCAGAAGAAATAAGACTGCAACTGGCTTTAACAAATTCAAAGGTTAAAAATTGTAACAAGCTATATAAGAAAACCTTGTACTCCTAGAGTGGGTCCTTCTCTACAGATATAAAAATCAAGATAACCTTTAGAAAAGTCAAAATGAGAGTCACACAATCCAAATGCTAATGCCCAAGCCAATTATTAGTTGGCTAGCAATTCAAAAGCTCACTGATACACTTGATTTTATTTTAGGCAAGTTAACAACAGATTTCCTTATCTAAATGCATATCTTAGATGAGGGATTTACTAGCTTAATGCCCTTAGGCAAGTTACTTCACTGGTCAGAACCTAGCTTAGCTCATTGGGAAAATGGGGATAAACAGCTATACTTTAAAATTGTTGTAAGGATTATAGATACTTAAGTAATGTACCCACACAGTATCTGGCATTTAGTAGAAGTGCAATAAAATAACTTTACATCATAACTACAGGCTTTGCCAGCCAATAACAAATTGATCAGAAAAATCAAATTAGAAGTATGGGAGCGGGTGGAGAGAAGACAAAGACAACTCTATGAATAAACAGCTAACAGGAAGGAAAGAGTCAAGAAACAAAGACGCACCCAGGACAAGCAGACTGGAGCCAGCAGCACGCAGCCTGCAATCTCTGTGGAGGGCACCCCCGGTGTTTTCATAGCACAGTAACAAAGGCCGCCCTTCACTAAGCCATTTAAAACAGATTAAATTTAGATTCCACGTGTTTAAAGACAGATAAGCACATAATTGACTTTGGAAAGCTTCCTATCAAAAGTGGTTTAGCATCACAAATTTAACATTTTACATGTCTAAACTTTAATTAACTGCAAAAATCTATTAACAAGCTTTTGCTAGACTTAATATACAAAAGAACCTCTCAAATTTCAGAAGCCATTTTTTCTCCTCAGCACTGGAAAAAAAAATGTATTTCAAACAAATTAACTGGAAATATTTCAGTCCAATGGCCTAAAACATCATCAGTTTTTAACAGCAAACACAAGATAAAAGTTTTTGTCTCCATCACTAAATGTTTTTATATGTACCAAACAAATACAAGCATGTGCCATAAGGATCTCTTTCCACTTGAATTTTCTCCTTACAGTTGGAAGGCAGTAAAAAGCAGAAAACATCTGTTCCTTTCTGCAGAACTGACAACCCTCATTCTATGGGTTAAAAATAAATGATGTTAGTGGAAGTTTCTAGATAAATGATCACCTGCTTCAAAAGCAGCTGGCAATTAATGGATCCAAAGACATGCAAAATTAAGGCCCAAAAAACCCCAATTTCCTGAAGGAGAATGCTACTGTTCCCTAGGCCTCTGATAATATCCAAGACACCCATAAAATTGTAGAGGATGGTAAAGAACCAAATGTGATACCAGATGACCAGAAAACAGACAGCAACTGAGCAAGGGGGACCTGTGTCAATCTGGACTCACTCTGCCACAAGAACCATCTCCCTGAGAGTTGCCTGAAAACCTTGTTCAGTCTCCCGAACAATCACTCTTCGTACAGCCCAAGCAAGGCCAGATGTTCAACAGTTAAAGGGATTGACCTTATTAAAAACTGGAACTGAAAAATCTCATACATTCCATATTTTTTATAAACAGCTTTTACTCCGTGTTGCCTTACTGTGCCAAATATCCAAAAATAAGTAATAAGTAAGGACATTCTGACTTAAATCAGTAGACTCAGCGTCTATTTCTGGCTCTGCCTACAAATGAATCATAGTGTGACCTTGAGAAAATTACATCTCTTTACCTACCTGCATTTGCCCACTAGGTACACGATTAGATTAAGCTTACCAGTTTTTTCTTTTTTGGAAAAGGAAAGTCAGCGGGTGCAATAACTATATGGAAACTGCTACACAAATATCTACTGATCACTGACCAGCCATATATCCACCCAGCAAAGACAAAGTCGGTAATGTCCATATTAAAACAACTCACTCTGCAATTTCACCCTGCACAGTAAAAAATTCTCCCTGGATAATAGAACACGGGTACTCACTGAACAGCACTTCTTTAATTGTCCAAAATTTCCAATTTGGAAATACTTAGCAAAATAAAATGCAATGCAACTAACAAGAATAAACTGTTTTTCTCTTAAAGGCCTACGATCTGCAGGACTCTGATCAATCCTCCTGTTAATGCCTCGTCTCAAACCCCTGCCAAGATCAGTCCCTGTAACCTTGATGCTCCCAAACACTATGCTTCATGTTTCCATGTGCTCCTGTGCACCCAGGGAGCCCTGGAGAAACAAAACCCTGATTTAATGACCTCTGTATGTCCTGCCACTAGTATCTTGCCTGGTAAAATGTGGCTGTCCAGAATATACATATATATGTATATGAATTAAAGTGAATAAATATCCAAAGTCTAATGCTATTACAATGAGCAACCATTAATACTAATAGGTGATAATCTGAATCATAGTGACATTTTCATTTAAAAACAGATATTTATAAATGAATGATTACCTAAAGAGGAAACACATGATTTCTCACCAAAATTAAATTCAAAAAATTAACTCAAGAACTTCCCATCTTCTTCCTTCAAAAATAATCATTCAATGACTTTTGTTTTTTACTCATATTTTTTATAATTTACCTAAAGGGTATTAGCCTATAGGCATCCCTTTCTACTTAACCTACACAATAAAGAGAAGGGAGAAGAAGTTCAAAATATGAAAAGAAAGAGCGAGCAAGCAATAAGTAAATGAATAAAGTGAATAAAGGCTACTCTTGACTAAAAGAAATCTATAAATGTAGAACAAAAGGTGAAACATATGTAAAATACAGGTGAAAATAAAAATGAGGTAAATACAAGTTGGCATTTAGCCAACTAAGTGGCTATGCCCACTGAGAAATGTCGCTTAAGAAACGTGGAGGGGTTTTTTTTAGAGTTTATTTATTGAGAGAGAGAGAGAGCAGGGAAGGAACAGAGAGAGAAAGAGAGAGAATCCCAAGGAGACTCCATGTTGCCAGCGCAGAGCCTGACATGGCACTCAGACCCACCAAATGTGAGATCATGACCTGAGCTGAAACCAAGAGCTGGATGCTTAACTGACTGAGCCACCCAGGAAATGTCTTATAGATAACCTATTTATTAAATTAACAGAACTGAATATGTTAAGCTTTTCAAATTACATTTGAAATTTTTACCATTCAAGTATTTATCACAAACCTACCAGCAATTGCAAAAATTTTCATTCTTTCTCACTCCTTAAATTCTTGGACTCAATATTTCCTTTAATAATTAAGAGTAGAAGGAAGAGGGGCACCTGGGTGGCTCAGGTCATGATCTCACAGTTCCTGAGTTTGAGCCCCCAGCAGGCAGAGCCTCCTTAGGATTCTCTCTTCCTCTCTCTGTGTTTCTCCCCCAATTGTTCTCTCTCTCAGAATAAATAAACTTTAAACATTTTTTTAAAAAAAGAGTAGAAGAGAACATGAAATAGTGAGTATTTAAGGTAAGGCCTTGGAATCTACATACCTATAAGAATGCATAAACTCATTATATTACTTGATATTTACCACACTAAATGGACCCTTAAGCTGGACCTTTATGGTGCCCACCAGTTGGATTACATGTCCTTGTGGTCTCCTCACCTTCACTATCTCCAAGCTATACCTGTTTTGATTGGACATAAAACCAAATGAAAATTATCCGTAATATTCTATTTCATTATTTATTAACTTTCTAATAGTGTGTATCAGATTTGGTAGCATCAGCAAACTGAAGTATCCCCTTCACTTCACTTCACAGTCAACCCAGATTGCTGACATACATAAATATACACATATATATTAGAGCAGTCAGAGACTGCCTCTGGATAGTACTGGAATAAATTGTTTCTCCAACGCTGACCCTTGTCAAAAAAATCATTAACAGATTTCTTGTTTTTAATGCTGTGAGGATGAGGAAGAAAAGAGAATGATGGCTATGAGGGAGGAAAAAAAGAGCCGATCTGCGTGGCAGGACGCTGGACATAGAGAACAGCACATGTTTTGGATAAGTGGATAGAGCAGCCCTTTCTTGAGATGATTTAGGAGACATGACAAAGTTGTGCCCTTTAAGACCTTGTTAAAAAATAAATAAATAAAAACCAGAAATTTTACTAAACTTGTGAGCAGAACCTAAAAGGACTTGCCAGAAGCAAGTCTGGGCTTCTGAGAGTGAGCAGAGTAAGTGACGCGGGAAGGCCCTGATTGGCGGGCGGGCCGGCAGCAAGGCGCGCTCACCTGTGAACACGTTCTGGAAGCCGTCCGCAGCCGCCTGCGCCCTGGACACCTTGGCTGCCAGCACGGACGGCACCGCACCGCCCCTCTCCGAGGCGGCCTGGCGCTCCCGGAGCTGTGCGGGGGCCTCGGCACGCGGCGCGCGGCCGCCCAGCGCCTCCGTCCAGTCCGCGGAACGGCTGAGGCCGAAGGTGAGGCCGCCGTCAGCCCGCTGCTTCCCAGGTTGGGCGGCGGAGACCAACGCGGCTCTGGGCCCGCGGCTGAGGGAGGACTCCAGCCGCCTCTTAACCCCGGGGCTCTGGCTGGGAGACGGAGACGGAGAGTGGTCGGGCGAGCTGAGCTGCCGGGTGGTGGTCTTGATGTAGCAGGGAGTGACAAGCGGGTAGGGCTTGAAGCAGCGCGGACTGGGCGCGGGACTGCCGGGCTCGGGGGCGGCCGCCGGGGCGCGGGGCCCGCTGGGCTCCCCCTCGGGCTCCGCCCCCGGCCGCGGGGGCCCCCCTCCCACTTCCAGGCCCCACTCCTCCCCTGGTGAGGCTCGGGGGGCATCCTCAAAAGCATCGTCCTCGCCTTCCTCATCAGTGTCCCCAACCCCTGGCCCGGGGGCTCCGGCCGAGCCCTCCTCCGGCAAGGACTCCTGAAACCGGAAGGCGGCGGCGGCTCGCGGGCCCACTGGCAGGCCAGGCGCAGCCGCGGCTCCAGGGCCACTGGGGGCCGGTGGCCGCTCGGGCACCTGCGGCTCGGTGACCCGGCTCCCAGGCAGGTCAGAGAGCGCAGACAGCGCCTGCTCGGCGTCGGGACTGCAAGGGGCCTCCCCAGCGGCGCTGCCGGTGCCCAGCAGGTACTGGTCCAGGCCCAGGAAGGCCCCGGGCTGGGGGGAGGTGGTTGTGGGGGGTGCCGCAGGCTCCTCAGAGACCTGGAGCAGCAGCAGCTGCTGCTGCTGCTGCTGCTGCTGCTGCTGCTGCTGCTGCTGCTGCTGGCGGATCGCCTGCTGTATGTCTGAGAGCAAATCCTCTTGCTCCGTGGCCGAGTGAAAGCTATAGATATCCGTGTCAGAGCCGGAACTGGTCCTTTGTCCATCCTGCACCCCGGCGGCAGTTTCCAAATCTTTCAAGACCACCTTTCCCCCAACCCCAGCATCGGCGGGTCCGGAGCCACTCGGACGGGTTACCTCGAAAGGGTCGGCGCACTCGATGTCCGACAGGCCGGTCTCGTCTGCCGAGAGGCTGAGATCTGGGGTTTTGGTGACTAGGGAGTGCGTGCTGTCCAGCTCCCCGGTCTGCAGGGCCTGGGAATCCAGCACATCCTCGCGGGAGCCGCTGGCGCCTTTCCCCTTGGACAGGTTCTTCCTGATCCGCAGGTTGGAAAACACTGAAGCTCTGGATTCCGACTTGCTCTTCTTCTTGCCTGGCTCTCCCCCGCCGCCACCTCCTCCCCCTTTGCCGTGTTTGCCCAGCGCCTTTTTGCCCCCGCTCCCCTTCTTTGTGGCTTCCAGATCTCTGGGCCCAACAGCATCCTCTGCGCTGCTTCCGCCTTCGTGCAAGGCATCACCTGCGCTCCTCTTCAGCTTCCCATCCTGGTTCCCCATGTTGCAATCCCACTGCCTAGCCGAGGCGCCTCCAGCACTCAGGCCATGCCGGCCCTCCTCGGCCCCCAACCCACACAGGGGGAGGCCCCCGGGGCAGTCAGGCGGCCGGGCAAACCTCTGGGAGAGGAGGCGAAAGCGCGCGGGGCTGGCCCTGCTCACATCTGCCTCCTCTTCGCACAAAGCGCGCCTGCTCCCGCGGCTGCCGGGGCTGCGGCTGCGGCCGGGAGCGAGCGGGCCGCAGCCCAGAACATGCTCAGTGCAGCCAGCCAATGGCTGAGCGGAACGCGGCCGGGGCCTGGCCCCCCAATGGCCGCCACCGCCCCCTCCGCCCTTGCTTGGCTTCTCCCCGAAGCCGGGCGCGAAAAACGTTTCCTTTATCTCTGAGATTTTCCTCTCCGCTGTGTGAATCGAGTGCATTGTGCCCGTGGGAAAAGCTCGTCAGCTGGAAGATGCACATGGAACTTCAAAGCTCCGGGACCTGCCATGAAAAAAGTTAAAGGAAAAGAATTTTAAGTCGTGAAAAACCTGAAGCCAAATTCCAATTTAGAGGTACTGTAATATTGAGGCCACATACACTACCCCCTGCCCCCGCCCATGTGCCTGAAAGAAGCATGACTCTTCAATAAATATTTGTTGAATGAATGGAGTGTTGTCTTCTTTAATAACTGATCATCTTAAACACTGTTAATGTGCTGGAGCATATAGTTTAGAAATGGTTACTACATGTAGTGCTGCTTTTATGCTTGATGCAGAGCTTGCATCTATTTACTTGAGAGAATACTAGCTGCCTTTCAAACGTTCATTTTGCAAACTTTTCTTGACAAAATTGTAAGGTGAAGGAATAAAAAAAAATCCTGAGATTAGAGTTGATTAAAATGCTAATCTCCAAAATTCTATGTATTTAACATAAAAATCAAATAGTATTTGTATTCCAAAAGGGTACATATACTATAACTCCCAGGAGGTCAGACTCATCAATATTAAACATGTTCCTATTGTTGTTGCATATAAAAAGGAAAAAGACAAAAAGGAAACACCCTTGGCACAGACACATGAATTCAGATGTTATGCTATAAACCACTGCTTCTCAAGCAAACCCATCAAGGAAAAAGTGTGTGACAGTTTAAAAGAATTTCTTAACATTCTGGCTCCTGTATTAATATAAAAATTCCCTTCATTGTAAACCTTGTCACTGTTACTTAGGAAATTTCGTTACCCATGTTAAAGCATTTTTAAACATCCTGGGTATCTAAAGAAGCTCCAAGATTAAAGCAGCATTAATCAATAATACAACAATAATGTTACGATAATGTTAATTTGAGTTACAAATTCATCCTTAAACCCTTTGGAAATATGTAGTAGCTATCCAATATGTTAGTATTCTAAAGTAAGCCCAAAGGAGGAAAAAATACTACATATTATAATGATGCAATTTAAATGCAGCAAGCAAATGCTCTTTTGTGTTTTGTAAACCTTTCTCTTTAGCCATTTTTAGGTTTTTCAGAAATGGTCATATGAGTCTCTGATATAAAAGTATTTCATTATAATAAGTACTAGTCTTTTTCAAATTATGTTCCTAAAAGTAGATGATTTCAAGTCAGGCAGCCAGTCATTTTAGGTGGCCTTTTTGAGTAAATGATTTGGAGAAATCACCTTTAATAATAACTCTGCCAGGGTAACAGCCCTGTCTCAGAGAGGTGTTGGAGTGCTTGAAAAGCCTTTGTTTCCCCTCGTTTACAAAACTGCTCTCTTCTAGAATGCAGGCTCCTCAGAGGGCACAGTTCGCCTAAGGCTAATAGAATTTTCTGCCTCTTTAAACACTGAGGTACTATGGATTTTGATTTTTGTTCTTTCTTTAACATGACATCTTTGACTCCGAACTATTTGGGGGTTTTTCTGTTTGTTTTTGTTTATTTTTACTTTCTTTGTTTATTTTTACTTTCTTTAGTATTTGCTTCTGTGATTTTTTAAGTTCCAGAGATTAAAAAAAAAAAAAAGGAGAGAAGAAGGCAAGGAGGGAGGACAGAAGAGAGAAAAAGAAAAGACTGCTGATGTTTTCACATCCTTTGAACAGTACATGACAGCAGGTCACAGGTGACAAAGTTCTACTACATGCAAAGGCTTATTGGAAACTCACAAGTGTGGTCACCAAATGTAGGTAGGTACTCTTAATCCAATTTAATTAATGAATAACTGGGGCACCTGGGTGGCTCAGTTGATTAAGCATTCAGCTTCGGCTTAGGTCACGATCTCACGGTTCGTGGGTTCGAGCCCCACGTCGGGCTCTGTGCTGACAGCTCAGAGCCTGGAGCCTGCTTCAGATTCTGTATCTCCAGAATCTCCAGAGACTACCAGGGAGACTGAGTCACGCATGCGAAAGCAAAGGGCTTTATTACAGGTTTAGGCTCGCCAGACCTAAACTCGGGTTCACAGACTTCACCAGCGCAGTGGATCCATGCCGAGAGCCCCGAACAAAGGCTGGGTAGGGCCTTTATGGGCTTGGGAAGGGGGAGTTACAGGAAATTGTGACACAGGTATAGTGATCCAATCATTATTATACAATATTATTGACAGCAGATTTAACCATTCACACTGCCTAGAGTATTCGTTACTTTTGGCGGGACCTAATCACAACATTTGGAGTGTTAACCAATTACAGAGTGGACCCAGGACCCAGGACCCAGGACCCAGGACCCTCACGTAGGGTGTAACTAGCCTTCTAGGCCTGCCCTTAGAAATGTTAAGGGTGTTAGCTGGCCTTTCCTGATTGGGTGTTACAAGGGTGGTCCCTCCTGCCTTGGGCAATGTGTGCCCTTCTATTGTCTAATGATTCTGAGAAACTGACACTTAGGCCTTCAAGGTCAGAGGGAAACTTGAAACCTGTCATAGTCAGTTTGGTTCAGACCTTACACTCTCTGCATCTCCCCTGCTCACATTATCTCTCTTGGTCTCTCAAAAATAAATTTAAAACAACATTTTAAAAAATTTAATTAATGAATAACTTCAGGCTGAGATTTGTCAAAGTTCCCATAGCAACAAAGGCAATACTTGAACCTACAAATTTAGGTTTCTAATTCTTTATAACAAACAAGACTACATAGTTTATTCTTTCATGGACTGGTAAGAGCATCATGAAGGCAAACAGCATTTACTGGTCCCAAAGATGCCTGAGGCATGGCCTAAGCTTAACTCCATTTGATGAAGAAAGGATATCATATCACTAGTTGCAAAAAACACAACTAACAAATAGAGATCCTACTTATGCCTGACCAAATACTAGGTACCAGGACACAGAAAAAAAAAAAAAATAGATATGGCTAGCCTCTATATTCAAGAATCTAATCTAGAATAATTGCTGGTAAAACTCTTTAGTGTTAGGATCCCAAACAGGTCACCAAAAATGTATATGAAATTAGTTGCTGCCCATTTTCCAACAGAATGAATTGGATACAGACTTTGAAAATAATAGAAATAGATTGGAAACTTTTTTTTAATTTTTTTAATGTTTTATTTATTTTTGATACAGAGAGAGACAGAGCATGAAAGCGGGAGGGGCAGAGAGAGAAGGAGACACAGAACCAGAAGCAGGCTCCAGGCTCTGAGCTAGCTGTCAGCACAGAGCCTGACACAGGGCTCGAACCCACAAACGTGAGATCTGAGCTGAGCTGAAGTCAGAGGCTTAACCGACTGAGCCACCCAGGCGCCCCTGAAAATTTTTAACAAATGTTGAATTCCAGTTCATAATATACATATGTGAATGTAGTTGGGATAAATGTACTAAATTCTGCAACTTAATTAAAATATTAAGATGCTATTTTAATGGATGGAGATATGGACAAATAACATAATAAAGCAAGTTTATTTAAATTTTAATTGTATAATTTAGGTGATGGATATATGCTGTTGCTGTAAAATTCTTTTCACTCTTCTGTATGTTTGAAATTTTGAAATATGGTATGTATAAGAAAGTGAGATACAAGAATGTTGAATTTCCCAGCTTCTTTGAAATTAAAATCATAGGGTCGCCTGGGTGGCTCAGTCGGTTAAGCCTCCGACTTCGGCTCAGGTCAGATCTCACATTCCTGGGTTCAGGCCCCACGTCAGGCTCTGTGTTGACAGCTCGGAGCCTGGAGCCTGCTTCCGGTTCTGTGTCTCCGTCTCTCTCTGACCCTCCCTCTCTCATGCTCTGTCTCTCTCTGTATCAAAAATAAATAAAACATTAAAAAATAAAATTTAAAAAAAATGAAATTAAAATCATATAATGTTTTATGGCACTCAGTAAACAGTGAATAATCAATCCTCCTCTCTTCACTTTTACCTGTTTGTCTGAATTATATGGCATTTCTTTTTCTCTTTCAGCTCTCCTCCTGTTCCATTACTCTCTCAATTCAGTATCTCTCAATACTGAAATGTTTTGATATATGTTTTTAGTTTTTACTCTGCTTCACCTTGATGAATGTTTGAGAATCTCTAACAAAACAATCAGATTGGATGTTAATTATCCAACTTGCCCTTTTCTCCAGCAAGTAAATGACCTTTCCTTGAAAGACAACTCTGTCCTGATATCAACTACTAAGACTTGGCCTCTCCCATCCACCTCTCAGTCCTGACTTTACTCCTATACTACTGACTCCTGGAGCCACTTTCTAGAGAACAGTTGCATTGCCATGCCCCCACTCAAACCCACCATATCATATGTGCTCTTGCAAATTCATTCTCCTTTTTGGGATTTTTTTTTTTTTTTTGTCCTACAAAAGCACCACAATCTCTCCAGTTGCCCAAACCCGACTTGTTGCTAATTCCTGCCTCTCTCTTATTCTTCCCCCTTGTGTCTCTTACATCCACTTATCTGTGTGATGCCAACTGCCATATCCCTTGTCTTTCTCCTACCCCCACCTCCAACTCCCATCTGTTCTTTCTTGCTATCATCAATGCTTCTCAAATGGGGAGAGGATTTTGCTCCCCAGGCAACATTTGGCCCTGTTTGAGACATTTTGGGTTTTCATAATGGTCAGGAAGCTGCTAGCACCAATGACGCTGCTAAACATAATACATTGGACACAATCTTCCCTGCAACCCAGTGTCAATTATGCTGTGGCTGAGCACCTGCTTTATCATGAAGACTCTCATCAGTGCTGAGAGTCAATACATGTTTAATGAAAGAGTAAAAGAATGAAGTTATTATTATTTTGAAAAGTATTTCTCAGTTAATTGAGCCAAATCAAAAACTTGAAAGGAGAACCTAACAAGACAATTAAGAGTTTAACTACTGTGCCTATAGTACCAGTATCTTAAATGGAGAATTAACTCTTCTCTGAGACATTCATATTCTATGAAATAATGTATCTACATAAATATTCCAATTGTTCCCATACTTATTAACATTATAAAAAGCCCTATTCTTACCGGAAAATTTCAAGATGGAATCCACACACCTCTTTTACAGAAATCATTATGTGGATAACAAACAAGAACTATGTAGCTTTCAGTTTTTACCATCCTCTTTCATGTTACCACCAATGCAGTACTCGGAAATTAAGTGCTTACAAAGCTAAGAAAAATCAAACATTACTTTGCCCAAGCAATACAGAATGCACTACAAATTTGTTTCTATTTTAGAAAAGAGTTAAAGGTAATGAATTATAAATCATAGGTGTTTCTCACTGCTGCAAGTGGAACATAAACTTTCCTCCTAGATAGGTGGGCACACTTTAGCTTTTAACATATATTAGCTAAAAAGATTTTGGTTTATTTGTAACTGAGAAACGAAGGAAGGAAAACATTTATTTTGTTCTTATGTCACAAGAAATCTCCTACAAAGCCAGAGTCCTGGTATTGAGTCTCTAGAAGTACCCTTTGTGGGTGAAGTTGGCCTTTCTACCTCAACAGGACCATCCAGGGACTAAGTGACTAATCAACAACTATTCAGAATTGCTTATAGAAAGCCGACTGTAAGCCTATAATTTACCATGTTCAGTGACAAGAAGGCACAAAAAGCATTTTAAAGACAGAGCCAATAAGAAATTAAGATTGAGATAGCCAATCCTTGGCCTAGAGAGCACTGCTCTTCAATAGAAATGTCATGCAAGCCTCATTGGTAACATAAGTATTCTAGTATACACATTAAAAGGGCTAAAAGAAACAGATAAAAACAATTTGAAGAATTAAATAATTATTTAACCCAAAATATCCCAAATACTTCAACAAGAAATCAATAAAAAATTATTACGGGGATAGATTACATTTTTTTTTTACCATATTAAGTCTTTGAATCCAATATGAATGTTACTAACAACAACATCTCATTCAAACTAGTCACATATCAATTGCTTAATAGCTGTCTGTGGCAAATAGACACTTTGTTTTGAGTGCAGCCTTCACCTAGGTTTTTCAGAGCTTTTTGAGCAACTCTTAGAATCTGCAAACATTAATCCAAACTGCATTATGGAGTTTTAAAATAGTATTATATACTTTCATAGACTTAAATGTAGGTATATTAGGACACTATATCTTTTCATATGTAAGCATAACATTTCTTATTTAATACATTATGGGAAAAATTATAACCATTTTTTTAACCATTCAGTTTAATAGAGGTATAAATGGGGTTAAGTCCTTTCTCTTGACACAGCTTACCACCACTACAATAAAAAGATCCATAGAACAAACATGGGAAGAGATTCTAAGTGGGGCTTCTGGCTGGCTCACTTGGTAGCATACACAATTCTTGATTTTGAGGTTGGAAGTTTGAGCCTCATTTTGGGCCTAGAGAGTATTAAAAAAAAAAAAAGATAGAGATTCTAGTATAAATATGGGCAGAAGAGGGAAAACTATATTCCACAGAGCACTCTGGTTTTAGTAATAAATAATTTGATAATAAATAAAATGAGGCCTGCTCACAAAAATTAGGCCAAACATATGGGTTTTCATTAAACCAAGACACCACAGAGAGCACACATACATATGTGTTTGTCCTAATAGACACAAGTTTTTCCATGCATATTCCAGAAGATGATCTTAATATTGGTTTAAATCACACTGCTCCCATATATATATATATATATATATATATATATATATATATGTGTGTGTGTGTGTGTGTGTGTGTGTGTATACACACACACACACACACACACACACACACACATATATTAAAGATGCTTTTACATTGAATTCTAAGTGTCAGCATTTTCTCTTAGAATTAAAGAGCCAATCTAATTATTACAATATGATATTAAACAAAATTCATTGAATTAAATTTAAAGATTAATTTGGCTTTATTCAGTGATTCATGAAATGGACAGCATCTCATCTAGAAAATAGAAAGGAGCTCCATCAAGCTGCAGAAAAGGAAAAGTTTTTAAAGGAAGAGAGGGAACAGAAAAAAAAAGAAATTATTAGCAAAGAATGTGTTGTTTTAATCAAGGAAGAGGAAGAGCTCCATTAGTAAATTACCTCCAATGGTCACATCGTGGAAGAAGCTAAAGCCTCAGTTAAGTTTATTTTTTAAGTTTATTTATCTATTTTGAGAGAGAGAGTGAGCAAAAGAGAAGCAGAGAGAGAGGGAGAGAATGCAAGCAGGTTCTACACTGACAGCTTGGAGCCCCAAACAGGGCTGGGTCCCACGAACTGCGAAATTATGACCTGAGCCGAAACCAAGGGTCAACGCTCAACCAACTAAGCCACGCAGGCACCCAAGCCTCAATTAAGTTTCATATTAAGTCTTCTTTGGCTGACATGGAGTCTTAATATAAATGACTCCATTCTGAGTGTGTGGTTTTGTTTTTAACAATGGAAAAAGACCAAAAAAGATCCAAAGAGGAGAAAATAAATATTTTAGTTTAGGGATGGTGCTTGCTTGCTCTTCATGAAACAAATGCCTTAAACATTTGCACTTTCACACAGAAATTAAGAGAAACTTGTTCTGATCACAAATAATCCAAAAGAAGTTTAAAACTCACATCTCTTACTGAAGACCTTTCCAGAGAATTGCCCTCAAGTAACTTATACTTCACTAGAAAATGGCTGGTTGCTGGATTTTTCTTTCTTTCTTTTTTTTTTGCAACACAAAGCAGTGGTTTCAGTGTAGAACTTTGCACCAGCTTTATTTTCCTCAGAAGAGCAGGAAAAGGCTTGTGGGAGATTTTATTTCACCCATCTGTGTAGGAGCGTCAGCTGTACAAACGTGATTTCAGGGTGCTGGCTGAGGAATGGGAAAATTTTACTCTCAATGTAACTAGGTTTTCTGGTAACAGTATAGAAACAGCTATCATCAGAATTTCAAGGCAAAATGATTGTACTGCTTATTGGGAATTAATTTGTCAGTGTCTACTACTACACTTTAAATACTTCCTCAGAGATTAGGGAGGTAGGAGAAGAAAATTGATTTAAACCTTCAGTCCGTCTTTCCTTGCCTATGATACTCGATGAAAGACTGCTAGAGCTATTTGGTGCTCTAGTGCCTACCGAGTCTTTTACATTCTTCCTAGACAGGGAAACATTTTCTAGGCATTTGTTCCTGTCTTCCTAAAGGTCCTGAGAGTTTGTTCAAGGCAGATGCATATGCAAAATCTAAAAAATACCAAAAGCAATTAAAATAGCTGTTAAGCAGTTGAATGATCTCTACAATTTGCAAGGTGCCTTATTTGGATTTTCCTGAGTTGTTGGATCTGAGGTGCCTGGAAAGAAACGTGCAGGGTGTACTAACTTGTCTTCATCAGGGCAATAGTTTTATGGGCCTCAGTAATGATGACAACTTAGAAAGCTTCCAACTGGATCAATTTCAGCTGCCAGATTGAAGTGGCCTGAGTGCAGCTGGAAGTGGTCTACTGGTCTACAAAATGTGTTAACTCTCACAAAGTGGAAACTCCTTTCAGTATTTAAGGAGCTTGAAATTAGGCTTTAAAGGCATAGTTTGAAGCCTGACCTGTTTATTTCACTACTTGATAGTGTTTTGTTTTACTTTCAATATAAATGAAGTCTTATATTATTAATTTATATTATTTTATATTATGATTAATCATATTACATATTAGTTATGTATAAATATATGAATTATATTATATATGTAAATATATAAATATACTAATTATAATATTAATTATAATTAATCTCAGTTTTATTGAGATATAATTGACATACAATCCTATATAAGTGTGTGTACAGCATATATTGCAAAATGATTACCACAATACGTTTAGCTAACATTCATTACCTCATCTAGTTACAAATGTTTTTCACTGAGATTCTTTAAATGCTCAGCACTACACTAGTAGGTGGTTCTATAGTGTTGATTAAAATAGTCCTGTTCCTTGCCTTCAGGGAATTTACAGCATAATGGGATGAGGTAAGACAGACAGTGAACAAGTCAATAAATAAATAACATAATTGCAAACTGTGAGCATGATGTGGAGATTAAAAACAGATGCTTTAAGAATGGGACTAACCTGCATTAAAGTGGGTGATCAAAGAAGTCTTCTCCAAAGACCTAACATTCATGATTAGAAATAAAGGTTGAGAAGGTTTCAAACAAGCAAAATGTGTGAGAAAAGTATTTGGGCAGAAGAAAAAGTGTGAATCAAGGTTAAAGAGCCAAGTAGTTTATTGGTAAAAGCAACTGGTAAGGTAATTCTATGCCTCAGAATCTATGACCCTACTTTCACAGCATCTAAGTTCCTGGAAAAATGCTTAATATTTTACATTTCCACTTATCACCTATTTTCTTCATAACAGAATGAAGTATTAATTACTATCTTTTAAGAACTATCTGATCCTTACAATTATTTATGTAGCTAGGCTATGAACAAAGTAATGGTATGGATCAGGGAAACCAAGATTAATAATCACTTTGGGAGTACCCTCATACTCAACAAATGGGCACCTCTTCTGCTGATTCCACTTTGCACCCATGATTCTGAGAGTTATCAAGCTTCTGTCCTGTTTCTGTCCCTAAAACCACTGGGAAAGATCTATTTTAATAATCTTCTACTTTCTCTGTAACCATTCTACCATAATAAATTAAATTCCACTTCTATTTTTAAAAGTTACCTGTAGTAGCTTGTTAGTGTGTAGGAAGAATGGGCCTTAGATCACTTATGTCTATAAGTTCAACCAATTCTAATTAAAATCCCAGCATATTGATTAACTAACTCTAAAGTTTGTATGAAAGGCAAAAGACTTATTATAAATTAGAGAATTAAGACAGTGTGGTATTGCTAAAAGAAATTATCCATCATCAGTCAAAGGATATTTGGGCTATTTCCATAATTTGGCTATTGTTGATAGTGCTGCTATAAACATTGGGCTGCATGTGCCCTTCGAATCAGCAATTTTGTATCCTTTAGATAAATATTTAGTAGTGCAATTGCTGGGTCATAGGGTAGTTCTATTTTTAGTTTTTTGAGAAACCTTCATATTGTTTTCTGAAGTGGCTGCAGCAGCTGGCATTCCCACCAGCAGTGCAAAAGGGTTCCCTTTTCTACACATCCTCCCAACATCTGTTGTTTCTTAAGTTGTTAGTTTTAGCCATTCTGACAGGTGTGAGGTGTTATCTCATTGTGGTTTTGATTTGTATTTCCCTGATGATGAGTGTTTTCCTGTGTCTGTTAGCCATCTGGATGTCTTCTTTAGAAAAGTGCCTATTCATGTCTTCTGCCCATTTATTCACTGGATTATTCGTTTATTGGATGTTGAGTTTGATAAATTCTTTATAGGTTTGGATACTAACCCTTTATTAGATACATCATTTGCAAATATCTTCTCCCATTCTCCCAGTTTCCTTTTAGTTTTGTTGATTGTTTCCTTCCCTTTGCAGAAGCTTTTTATCTTGATGAGGTCCCAATAGTTCATGTTTGCTTTTGTTTCCCTTGCCTCTAGAGACAAACACACTAGCCAAGGTCAAAGGGGTTGCTGCCTATTTTCTCCTGTAGGATTTTGATGGTTTCCTGACTCACATTTAGGTCTTCCAACCATTTTTTAATTTATTTTTGTGTGTGGTGTCAGAACATGATCCAGGTTCATTCTTCTGCGTGTTACTGTCTAGTTTTCCCAAGAGCATTTGCTGAAGACACTGTCTTTTTTCTATTGGATATTCTTTCATGCTTTGCAAAGAACATTGGCTATATATTTGTGGGTCCATTTCTGGGGTCTCTATTTGGTTCCATTGATTTATGCTTCTGTTTTTGTGCCAATAACATATGTCTTGGTGATTAAAGCTTTGTAATACAGCCTTAAGTCCAGAATTGTAATGCCTCCACTTTTAGTTTTCTTTTTCAACATTACTGTGGCTGTTCGAGGTCTTTTCTGGTTCCACACAAATTTTAGAATTGTTTGTTCTAGCTCTGTGAAGAATGCCAGTGCAATTTTGATTGGGATTGCATTGAAAGTGTCGATTACTTTGGGTAGAATTGACATTTTAACAAAATGTGTTCTAGAACAAACTATCCTGAAATTCGTATGGAACCACAAAAAGTCCCGAATAGCCAAAGTAATATTGAAGAAGAAAACCAAAACGGGGGGCATCACAACCCCAGACTTTAGCCTCTACTATAAAGCTGTAATCATCAAGACAGTATGGTATTGGCACAAAAACAGACACATGGACCAACGGAATAGAATAGAGAACCCAGAACTGGACCCACAAGTATATGGCCAATTAATCTTTGACAAAACAGGAAAGAGTATCCAATGGAAAAAAGACAGCCTCTTCAACAGGTGGTGTTGGGAGAGCTGGACAGCAACATGTAGAAAAATGAAATTGGACCACTTTCTTACACCATTCACAAAAATAAATTCAAAATGGGTAAAGGATCTGAATGTGAGACAGGAAACCATCAAAACCCTTGAGGAGGAAGCAGGAAATAGCCTCCTAGACCTCAATTGCAGCAATTTCTTCTTTGACACATCCCCAGATGCAAGGGAATCAAGAACAAAAATGAACTACTGGGACCTCATCAAGATAAAAAGCTTCTGCAAGGCAAAGGAAACAATTAAAAAAAAAAAACTAACAGGCAACCGACAGAATGGGAAATGATAGTGGCAAATGGCATATCAGATAAAGGGCTAGTATCCAAAATATACAAGGAGCTCACTAAACTCCATACACGAAAAATGAATAATCCAGTGAAGAAATGGGCAGAAGACCTGAACAGACACTTCTCCCAAGAGGACATCCTGATGGCCAACAGGCACATGAAACGATGCTCAGCGTCACTCATCATAAGGAAAATACAAATCAAAACCACACTGAGATACCACCTCACACCAGTCAGCGTTGCTAAAATGAACAAATTAAGAGAATATAGATGCTGGCAAGGATGTGGAGAAACGGGCACCCTCCTACACTGTTGGTGGGAATGTAAACTGATGCAGACGCTCTGGAAAACAGTGAGGAGGCTCCTCAAAAAACTATCGATAGAACTTCCCTATGACCCAGCAATAGCACTGCTAGGGATTTACCCAAAGGATATAGAAGGGCTGATGCATAGGAGCACATGTACCCCAATGTTCATAGCGGCACTTTCTACAATAGCCAAATCATGGAAAGAGCCTAAATGTCCATTACCTGATGAATGGATCAAGAAGATGTGGTATATATATATATACAATGGAGTACTACATGGCAATAAGGAAGAATGAAATATGACCATTTGTAGCAAAGTGGATGGACCTCGAGGGTGTCATGCTATGTGAAATAAATCAGGCGGAGAAGGATAGATACCGTATGTTTGCACTCATAGGTCTAGCAGGAGAAACCTAACAGAGGACCATAGGGAGGAAAAGGGGGAAAGAGAGCTGGGGAGAGTGAGGGACACAAATCATCAGAGACTATTGAATACTGAAAATGAACCATGGACTGAACGCAGAGGAGGAGGGAGGGAAGGGGTTGATGGTCATGGTGGGGGCCTTGTGGGGAGAAGCCCTGGGTGTTATATGGAAACCAATTTGACAAAAAACTATTATAAAAAATAAATAAAATAAATAAATAAAATTGTCTAAGAAAATACTTCAAAGTCAAGATATTGTCCTTGTCCTCCACCTTTCTTTCACAATTGCCACTTTCTCTGTTTACAAAAGAAAGCATAGCTCTTCCCCAACCTAAGTCTTAATGTGTTGCTTTGCCCCCAGGGTGTCAAATCTTCTGACATGTCAAATAATAAACGATTCTAAAAATGGGTGGTGATGTTGAGAAAATAAATGTGGAGATAAACAAAATATATCTGTGATGGTTAATGTGTCAAATTGATTGGGCTCTGGTGTGCCCAAATTGGTGATAAAACATTAATTATGGTGTCTGTAAGGGTTTTTCTGGAAGAGATTACCATTTGAATTAGAAGACTGAGTAAAGAAGATCACCCTCAACAATATAGGTGGACATCATGCAAACCTTCTAATAGGACAAAAAAAGGAGCAGAAGGGCAAATTCATTGGCTCTCTTTTAAGCTGGGGCATTTATGTTTGTGCTTAGATATCTTTGCTTCTGGTTTTCAGCCTTCAAATGTGGACTGGACTCCTGCATTGGCTCCCTGGGCTCTCCAGCTGTGGGGCTTAAACTGGTACTACACCATCAGCTTTCCTGGGCCTCCAGCTTGCTGGTGGCAGATTATGGGACTTAGTTTCTGTCATTGCATGAGCCAAGCTCTCATAATGAACCTCTTTCTATATATCTCTATATATCCTATTGTTTCTGTTTCTCTGGAGAACTCTGACAATATCCAGATGAGAACAAATAGCTATGTAGTCACTTTTGTGTGTGATTTATTTTTCTTCCAACAGAATTGTAGAAAGAATCTAGATCACTAAATTTTCAGTGATAAGTGATTCTTTATATGGCATATATCCTAGAAAGAGTAAAGAGGATTAACAATTAATAAACTCCTATCATTTTTCTACTTACTATATGAACAGAGTGTTTAGGGGGTTCTAAAATATTTTTATTAATAAAATATATGACTAGAATGTATTCTGAAACTTGCTGTATTTAATTAACATGGTGTAATTTTGATCCCCAGATACATAAACTAAAATTTAAAAGTCCTTTTTATCTCATTAGGAGATATATTTCAAGAATATTTTACTTTCTGGGATGCCTGACTAGCTCAGCTGGTTAAGCATCTGACTCTTGATCTCAGCTCAGGTTTTGATCTCACAGTTGTAAGTTCAAGCCCTGTATTTGGCTTGACACTAGGTGGGAAGCCTACTTTATTATTTTTTTTTAATTTTTTAAATATAGTTGGTTTCCATATAACACCCAGTGCTCTTCCCCACAAGCGCCCCTCTCTATGACCATCACCTCCCTTTCCCTGCCCCGCTCCATCTTCAGTCCTCATTTGGGAAGCCTACTTAAAAAAATTCCTTTTTACATTTTGTAGTTATTGTCAAAATTATAAAAACTGTTATGTTGCTTTTATCAATTATTTTCTAAAATAATTAAGCTAAATCTAGAAAAATATTTTATTACATTCATATATTTATTGCAGATAAGTTTTGTAGGTTGACTAATAGAATATAGTCTAAAATTCAGCTGGGAAATTAAAAGATATAAATGTTCAAGGAATAAAAGTACACTAATAAATTTCTACCTGTTAATAAAAGAACTTGTTCATTTTTTTCAAAGTGTGATGGTGAGTACCATATTACTATTTTGATTCTATTGAATGTATTTAAAATACATAATTTTTAATTATGCTGTAAATTACATTCTTTGCAACTGCTTATACTTGTAAAGAAGACTTTTAGATGTCAAATTTAAAATGTGTGAATGGTATATTTTTTAAAAAATGTTTTTTTAGGGTACTGAGCAAAATAGTTTAAAGACCCACAAGCTGGAACCTTGGTTTTCTAACTTAAATAGGCATAAAAAGTACCTGGAAGTCTTGTTAAAACACAGGTCACTAGTCTCCATCCCCAAAGTTTTTCATTCACTTTGTCTAGAGTGGGGCTGAAGATGTTTTCATAGGTTCTAAGGTGCTGGGAATTTGCTGGTCCACACCTTGAGAACTGCTGCTCTAGAATTATTAACCTACTTTCAGTTGACTAAATTGGAAACATGGGTGTCACCTTAATTCTCCTCCTTCTCTCACATCCTTCACAATAATCATCCATTAGGTCTTGTCCATTCACTCTTTGTGCCAAATAATAAATTAGTGCAATCCCTTCCCTCCATTCTTCACCATTTCTAGTGCAGGCCTCCTTCCCTCACCTGGATCACTGCCAGAGCCACTGAACCTTCCACTGATCACTTCCATGGTGCAGTCAGAAAGACCTTTCTAAAACCTAGTCATGATTATGTCACACACCTGCTCAGAAACTTCAGCTATCCTCCATTATCCTCAAGATGCAAGACCAAAATTCTTGTGTCTCTTTGGATCTGCTCATCTTCAAACCTTCTTTCCCATTTTCTCCCACCTCCAATATTCTCCTCAATTATAAACTTTAAATATATTGCAGCATTTATTGTTTCTTTAATGTGCTTTCTCTTTCTCACCTCTGGCGATGCAGTTTAAATCTGGAGAGAGGAGGGGCCAACATGGTGGAGAAGTAGGGGGATCCGAAGTTCCCTCATCTCTCAAAGAGGTGTTGAAGCAAAAGGACTTTGAACCCCAAGAGTTTGGAAGAAAAAGAGGCAGAGTAGTTTCCAGGGAAACACCAGGACAACCTGATGGCCCGTAAGTTCACGACTGTGAGCTGGTAGATCGCCTTCTGTGGAGAGATAAAGGGAAGAGAAAGAAAGGCTGGGGAAGCATAGGACTTTATCTGGACAGGAGAAAAACCTTGGACCAGGACAGAGAAAGATCCAATCTCTAACTGAGGGGCTTTCACCACACTGAGGCCAGCTGCCCTCATTGCACACCTGGGGAAGAGGGGAGCCAGCCCAGACTCAGTGGCTAGATCAGGAGTATAGTCTGAGTAGGAGAAAGCGATCACTGCCCTGGAGTGCTGTGGGACAGGACAAATCCTGGCTGCATCCGCCAGCCAGAGACCACATATCTGGTGGCTCTGAACGGCTCTTCCCCAGTACCAGGACACTAAGAGCCAGAGTTTGAATCCCAGCCAAGCTCCAGGGCATGGGAATCAGTGGAGCGAGACAAAAAGCCCTGTTTGTGCTTGAGCCATAAAGAGGATGGCTTGAACAATGCGGTTTGGGACACTGGGTCCATGGAGGAGACACTGGGGTGTTGCCATTTTTCTTCACACCACCACCGATGAGGGGCCTCATAGATTAGACAGTGGGGCCACAGTGGAGGCAGGACATGCCTACACCAAACCACTTCCCTCCACACCTGGTAACTGCATATCTACTGGCACAGGATTGACACTGAAGAACCATATATATTCTTTTTTTCTTTATCCTTCTTATCTCTTCCCTCCTCTAGTCTGGTCACTCTGGTTGTTGGTTTGTTCAAGCAGACATCTTTTTGTTAAAATTTTTCTTAATGTTTTATTTATTTTTTCGAGAAAGAGAGAGACAGCTTGAGCAGGGTATGGTCAGAGAGAGAGGGAGACACAGAATCTGAAGACGGGCTCTAGCTGTCAGCACAAAGCCTATCACAGGGCTTAAACCCATGAACTCAAGATCATGACCTGAGCTGAAGCCAGACGTTCAACTGCCCGAGCCACCCAGGTGCCCCTCAAGCAGACCTCTTTAATCCATTCTTTTGATACATATTCTACACCTCCTTCTTTATTTACCTTTCTCTCTCTGGAATAATTAAGCCATATAGTTTCTCTGTCTGGACAACATTATCTTCATTTCTTTTCCCCCACTTCTTTCTTTATTTTCCTTTCTCTCTCTCTGGATTAAGCCATATTGTTTCTCTGATTAATTTTTATTCTTTCTTTCCCCCTCCCCCCTGTAATTTCTCTCTTTGTATGGGATAAGGCCTCTTCCATCACACAACCTCCACCCTATTATTCACTTGTAGCTGGTGTTTCTGGTTTTCTGTTTTGGGGTTTTTTTTGTTTGTGTGTGTGTTTTTGTTTTCTGTTTGTTTTTTATTTGTTTGTTTATTTTCCTTTCCAGGGCTACTTCAACAAATAAATCAAAGCACATCTAGTGGAGGGTTCAAAATATCACTATAGTAGGAAGATAAAGTAACCAAACTCACAACAACAGACAGCAAATAACACTCTCCAAAAAACACTTTCTGAAAGGCTTGGCCCTGGACAGTGTATGACCCTTCTTTAATATAATCAAGCTTGCAGGTGCAGGGCACATAACAAGCTTTTAAAACACATAAGGGATAGAAAGCTAACCAAAATGATGAAACAGAAAAATTCTCCTCAAAAGAAATTTCCAGGAAGAAATGACAGCTAAAAAATTGCTCAAAACAGATATAAACAATATAACTGAGCAAGAATTTAGAATAATAGTGATATGATTAATCACAGGATTTGGAAAAAAGCATAGAAGACAACAGAGAATCTACTGCTGCAGAGATCGAGGAACTAAAAAATAGCCATGATAAATTTAAAAATGTTATAAATGAGATGTAAAATAAAATAGAGACGGTCACAGTAAGGATTGAAGAGACAGAGGGAAGAATAGGTCGAATAGAAGATAAAATTATGGAAAAAGAGGAATCTGAGAAAAAGAGAGACAAAAAAATTCTGGATTGTGAGAGAAGAATTAAAGAACTAAGTGATTCAATGAAACTGAACAATATCCGTATCACAGGAGTTCCATATGAAGAAGAGAGAGAAAAGGGGGCCGAAGATGTCCTTGAACAAATCATAATGTAGAACTACTGCAATCTGGGGAAGGAAACAGACATTGATATCCAGGAGGCACAGAGAACTCCTTTCAGACATAACTTGAGTCGATCTTCTGCACAACATATCATAGTGAAACTGGCAAAATACAAAGATAAATAGAGAATTCTAAGAGCAGCTAGAGGGGTGCCTGGATGGCTCAGTCGGTTAAGTGTCCAACTTTGGCTCAGGTCATGATCTCATGGTGTGTGGGTTCGAGCCCCGTGTTGGGCTCTGTGTTGACAGCTAGCTCAGAGCCTGGAGCCTGCTTCAGATTCTGTCTCCCTCTCTCACTGACCCTGCCCTGCTCATGCTGTCTCTCAAAAATAAATAAAAAACATTAAAAATTAAAAAAAAATAAAAGCAGCTAGGGATAAATGAGCCTTAACATACAAGGGTATGTTACATACCTTATGTAACCTTATGTAACATAAGGGTAGTAGCAGACCTATCTACTGAAACTTGGCAGGCCAGAAAGAAGTGGCAGGAAATTTTGAATGTGAAGAGCAGGAAAAATATGCAGCCAAGAATCCTTATCCAGCAAGCCTGTCATTCAGAATAGAATGAGAGATAAAGGTTTTTCCCAAACAAACAAAAACTGAAGGAATTCATCACCACGAAACCAGCACTACAAGACATCTTAAGCAGGATTCTGTGAGTGAAATGTTGCAAGGACCCCAAAGGGCCAGAGACATCTCTACAAGCATGAAACCTACAGATAACACAATGACTCTAACTCATATTTTTCAATAATAACACTGAATGTAAATGGACTAAATGCTCCAATCAAAAGAGAAAGGTATCAGAATGGATTTAAAAAAAAAACCATGACCCATCTATTTTCTGTCTACAAGAGATCCATTTTAGACCTGAGGACACCTCCAGATTGAATGTGAGGGGATGGAGAACGATCTATCATTGCTACTGGAAGTAGGAAGAAAGTTTGAATGGCCATACTTTTATCAGACAAACTAGATTTTATACTAAAGTCTGTAACAAAAGATGAAGAAGACCATCATATAATAATCACTGGGTCTATCCATCAGAAGAGCTAACAATTATAAATGTTATAAATGCAGTGAATTCAGGAGCACCCAAATATAGAAAACAATTAATCACAAACCTAAGCAATCTATTGGTAAGAATGTGGTAATTGAGGGAACTTGAATACTCCACTTACAGCAATGGACAGATAATCTAGACAAAAAATCAATAAAGAAACAATGGCCCTGAGTGATACACTGGATCAGATAAACTTGACAAATATATTTAGAACTTTTCACCCTAAAGCAGCAAAAAACACATTTTTATAGAGTTCACATGGAACATTTTCCAAGATAGATCACATACTGAGTCACAAAACAGCCTTTAATAAATATAAAAGAATTGAGATAATACAAGGCACACTTTCATATCACAATGCTATGAAACTTGAAATCAACCACAGGAAAGTTTGGGAAACCTCCAAATACATGGGGGTTAAAGAACATCCTACTAAAGAATGAGTGGGTCAACCGGGCAGTTAAAGAAGAAGTTAAAAAATATATGCAAACAAATGAAAATGAGAACACAACAACCGAAACCCTTTGGGCTGCAGCAAAGGCAGTCTTAAGAGGAAAATACATCGCAATTCAGTCCTATCTCAAGAAACATGAAAAATTTCGTATACAAAATCTAAAGGAACTTGAAGCAGAAAAACAAGGAATGGACAACTAATAAAGATCAGAGCAGAAATAAATATAGACCCCCCCCCTCGCAAACAACAACAACAATAACAGTAGAACAGATCAATGAAACTAAGAGTTGTTTTGAAAAAATAAACAAAATTGATAACCCCCTAGCTAGACTTCTCAAAAAGAAGAGAGAGGACCCAAATAGATAAAATCACAAATGAAAATGGATTTATCACAACCAATCTCTCAGAAATACAGGCAATTATCAGAGAATTCTATGAAAAACTATATACCAACAAACAGGACTACCTGGAAAAAAAAAAGGGACAAATTCCATGACACACACACACTAACAAAACTCAAACGGGAAGAAATAGAACATTTGAACAGACCCATAACTAGTGAAGAAATTGAATCAGTTATCAAAAATCTCACAACAAATAATCTTGGACCAAATGGCTTCCCTGGGGAATTCTACCAGACATTTAAAGCAGAATTAATACCTATGCTTCTCAAGCTGTCCCCCCAAAAAGAAATAGAAATGGAAGGAAAACTTCTGAATTCAATCTATGAAGCTGGCATTACTTTGATTTTTAAACCAGACACAGACCCCCCCCCCCCCCCCAAAAACGGAGAGTTACAGGTCAATATCTCTGATGAACATGGATGCAAAAATTCTCAACAATATACTAGCAAATCAAATTCAACAGTATATAAAAAGAATTATTCACCATGATCGAATAGGATTCATTCCTGGGCTTCAAGGCTGGTTCAATACTTACAAATCAGTCAATGTGATATATCACATTAATAAAAGAAAGGATAAGAACCATATGATCCTGTCAACAGATGCAGAAAAAGTATTTGACAAAATACATCTCTCTTAATAAAAACTTCTTAAGGAAGCTGGAACAGGAGGAACATAAAAAACTTCATAAAAGCCTTTTATCAAAAGCCCACAGTTAATATCATACTCAATGGGAGGAAACTGAGAGCTTTCCCCCTGGGACAGGAACACAACAGGGATGATCACTCTCACCACTGTTGTTTAATATAGTTTTGGAAGTCCGAGCATCAACGGTCAGACAACAAAATGAAATAAAAGACATCAAAATTGGCAAAGAAGAAATCAAACTTTCACTTTTGGCAGATGACATGATGCTCTATATGCAAACCTGAAAAACTCCACCAAAATACCGCTAGAACTGATCCATGAATTCAGCAAAGCCGCAGGGTACAAAATCAATGTACAGAAATCATTTCCATTTTTATACACTAATAATGAAGCAACAACAGAAAGAGAGATAAACAGATCCCATTCACAATTGCATCAAGAACCACAAAATACCTAGAAATAAAGCTAATTGAAGATGTAAAAGACCTGTATGCTGAAAACAATGGAAAGCTTATGAAGGAAATCAAAGAAGACACAAAGAAATGGAAAAACATTCCATACTCATAGACTGGAAGAATACGTATTGCTAAAATGTCAGGAATAAACTCAAAATGGATGAAAGGCCTTAATGTGAGACAGGAAACCATCAAAACCCTACAGGAGAAAGCAGGCAACAACCTCTTTGACCTCAGCCGCAGCGATTTCTTACTTGACACATCTCCAAAGGCAAGGAAATTAAAAAGCCAAAATGAACTATTGGGACTTCTTAAAGATTAAGTGCTTCTGTACTGCAAAGAAAACAATTAAAAATAAACTGAAAGGCAACCAACAGAATGGGAAAAGATATTTGCAAATGACATATCGGATAAAGGGCTAGTATCCAAAATCTATAAAGAATTCACCAAACTCCTCACCTGAAAAAGATAGGAATAGACACTTTTCCAATGAAGATATACAGATGGCCAACAGACACATGAAAAGATGCTCAACATCACTCACTATCAGGGAAATACAAATCAAAACCACACTGAGATACCAGTCAGAGTGGCTAAAATGACCAAATCGAGAAACTGTAGATGGTGGAGAGGATGTGGAGAAACAGGAACCCTCTTGCACTGTTGGTGGGAATGCAAACTGATGCAACCACTCTGGAAAACAGTGTGGAGGTTCTTCAAAAAACTAAAAATGAACTACAAAGGCTCAACAATAGCACTACTAGGAGTTTACCCAAAGGAGACAGGGGTGCTGATGCATAGGGGCACGTGTACCGATGAAACGATGCTCTCAACATCACTCATCATCAGGGGAGCACAACTCAAAACCACACTGAGATACCACCTCACGCCAGTCAGAGTGGCTAAAATGAACAAATCCAGAGACTATAGATGCTGGCGAGGGTGTGGAGAGAAGGGCACCCTCCCACTTACACTGTAGGTGGCGATGTAAACTGGTGCAGCCGCTCTGGAAAAGTGTGGAGGGTCCTCAACAAACTATACATAGAACTCCCCTATGACTCAACAATAGCACTGCTAGGGATTTACCCAAGGGATACAGAAGTGCGGATGCATAGGGGCACATGTACCCCAATGTTCATAGCAGCACTTTCAACAATAGCCAAATTATGGAAAGAGCCCAAATGTCCATCGACTGGTGAATGGATAAATAAGATATAGTTTACATATACAATGGTTTATATATACTTGGCAATGAGAAAGAATTAAATCCTGCCATTTGCAACAACGTGGGTGGAACTGGAGGATATTATGCTAAGTGAAATAAGTCAGAGAAAGACAGATATCATATGTTTTCACTCATATGTGGATCTTAAAAACTTAACAGAAGATCATGGAGTAAGGGTAGGGGAAAAAATAGTTACAAACAGATAGGGAGGGAAATAAACCATGAGAGACTCTTAAATACAGAGAACGAACTGAGGGTTGTGGGAGGTGGGGGAGAGGGGGAAATGGGAGATGGGCACTGAGGAGGGCACTTGATGGAATGAGTACTGAGTGTTGTATCTAAGCCAATTTGACAGTAAATTATATTTTTTAAAGCTGTCTGGAAAACTCCTCTGCTTCCCCCCAACTCCACTGTGCTAAATCTTAGTTATCTCCAGATTGCAAGATAGGAATCACTTCATCTGAAAGCTTGTCTTGAAACCTTTACAAGCAGTTAAAGTCCTTCTAAATATGGTCTCATAACCTCTAATCCTGGTTTCAGTGATCACACTTAGCACTTTTATGGTACATCTCTATTTTGCTCCCACTAGATTTTAGTTGTTTGGGGGCAGGAATTTGTCTTTTACATCATCCTATCTCTAGACACCTCACTGGGCCTGGTGTCTACTATATATGCAGAGATATATATTAAATGAACTCATGTACATCCAATTGGCATTGCATCAATGCTGAAGTGACAAACAAAGCTAATATACTCTATGGTCCCTGCCTTCAGCATTCCCACATGCAGCAGGAAGACAAACACATGGAGAAAGGAAAGACTACATGTGTTAACTGTCAGAATAAATAATATGACATGAGCTCAATAAAGGTTTAGAGAGAAGGGGGACTGTGCTTGATGGAATGTTTGGAGGAGACCAAATGGAGACTTTGAACATCCATTTTTTTCCCCACTAATTTTATAATTCAGGACAAAGGGCACTTTTGGGCCATTGGGCAAAGCAATGAACTATTTCCTTAGTGTCAATCTTTTCCTAGACTGGGAGTCGTTATTCTGAAGAGTGGTTTGGCAGCCTGCCCTATGACCTTAGTCTGCAATGAGTCCACATCTTGTCATTTTTATTATTATTATTTTGTATTAGTTTATAACTCATGGCAGGTTATTTACACATACAGAATTTCAATTTATTCAGAATTGCCTAAAGTTTATTGCAGAAAATAGATGAGAATGCTTCTTCCAAAAACTTGTTTGGTAATTGCTCTAGTTGAAAAGATATAATAGCATTTGCTTTCAAAGAGATTTAAATGCATACAATTCATTCAAGATTTGTATATGATATAGAATAAAACTACTTAAGGAGTCTAATAAACTTATGCTTATAATAAAGTCAGTGTTTTTTAGAGACAGAGTGGGTGGTGAGCAGTGAGAAGGAGATAGAATTCCAAGCAGGCTTTGCGATGCAGGGCCTGAACTCAAGAACTGTGAGATCATGACCTGAGCCATGATCAAGACTCAGATGTTTAACTGACTGAGCCATCCAGATGCCCATATATTAAAATCAGTTTTAAAAAGACTTTTAGAAGGTCAACCTAGCACTTTCATTAAAAGTTCAAAATTCCTAAAAGTAGTGGTTACTAAAATACTATAGCAAAGATGTAAGTTTCCCAGGCATGAGAGAAATTATTTTTATCTGCCATCATTGTTCCAGCTGATCATCAGACAATAGTATTATTAATCCTGCCCTATATTTACATAATTTATTTAAAAATAAATATTATGGATTTTATTTAACCCACACTGCTGCAGTTTCTCTGATTATTTCTGTAAAGAAAGTGTCCAGAATAAACTAAGGCTCCATATAAAATATTTCAAGGAAGAAAAGTGAATTGCTATAAATGGGGCAGGATCAGCTAAGGGTGTGGCATGCACACATAAGCGCAGGGATGCTTGAAGACTACACAGCCCTTCTGGGGAAATGGTCTCAGGGAGCATAGTAAGGAGGTTTGTGAATGTTCGTGGGAGGCAGTTCTGAGCATAAAGGTCAATAAAGAACAAGAGATGGAGTTTGGGAGTGGGTGATGGAAACAAAGTGTGTAGTCAGAAAATGGGCTTGGACAGAGTAGCAAGCAAGCTGCACGTAGGAGGATGGAGGGTCAGAAATGCATACAGATGCCAAATGAATCAGGTCTGTGTGAAGCAGGGGGATGATGAGAAGAAGGCTCAGATAAGAATGTAGCAAAGAAATGTGGAATTATTGGAGCAGGTGACCTGTGGCAGAAGAGGTAGGGGAGAGGTGAACAGTGTGGATGAGGTAGAGAAAATGTCAGGATACTAAGGATGCCCAGAAAATGTAGAGTGCACATTGATTTTGTAAAATCAGTGTTGTATATTCTTTAGAGAAAGAAGTTATAGGAGTTTGAGAAGAGCAATCAACTCAATTATAATGCTGAAAAAAATTATAAAATTTTGCAAAAGAGAAACATAAGGATTCATTTTTATTTTATTTTTAATAGTTTATTGTCAAATTGATTTCCATATAACACCCAGTGCTTCTCCCCACAAGTGCCCCCCCCCC
>PJEM01006793.1:66797-99234 GCA_004023845.1 Helogale parvula | reverse complement strand
AACCAAACCCACTAGATCGAGACTGCCATGTGTGCAAGTGTCCATTTGTGTGTCCGTGGGAGGACCCTTAATAAGATTGTGTCAAAGGCTGTCACTCTGAACTAATCAGAATCTTCAGACGTGGGACCAGTGTCAGGCTCCAGAACAGCACACATGCCCTTTGACCTGGTAATCCCCCTTCCCCACCTGGTGCCCAGAAACCTTCGCTACATCAAGAAGTTTCGTCATGGTGTTATTTGATGGTCGAAAGATGTCTCAGGTACCTAGCAGCGTGGGGGGAAATGGCCACTTCTCTTCAAAACGATGCCTTCACAGTTGGAGAGGACATAAATAGAAGGCTTATCTCAAAGTGGAAAAATTTAATATCGAATGTACATTTACAAATTAAAACCGTAGAAAATACCCCTGGGAAATCGGATGAATATTTTATAGTGGTTGTCTTTAATTGGTAGAATTTGGGTGATTCCCCTCATCTCAGTGTTCTATAGTGAATATATATATATATATTTTTTCTTAGTAGGGAAAGAACTGCCGGGCCTCTGTTTCCAGAAGGATCATCCGCAAGCACGCGGGAACTTAGAGGGGGCTTGGTGTGAGGGTTACGGAAAGAATCCCACCCTCCTTGAATCCCAGCGCGGGCATCTCTACAAACCAGGAGCCCCGTGTGTTATGTCCCTTTGATTGTCACAGGGCGTGTGTGCAGATACAGTTGAGGTCTAGATACCTGCTATATTTTAGGTTTTGTAATCCCCCCCAACATACCCCTTTTTAAATAGTCTTTTGTGGCAGAACTCCCGCAGCTACCATAGGGTAGCTGTGTGGTCTTGGGAAAATGTCTGGACCTCTCTGTGCCTCAGTTTCCTCCTTAAACATGGGGGCAGCAGCCCTGTTTCGTAGATTCTGAAGGACTGAGTCAGTATTGGGTTAGTGGGTAGACCAGCACCGGGAGACCCTGCTTCTTGTGTTTGTTGGTTTTGTTCGCATCCTCCCAGTCTTGGTCACCACCAGCGTCCGCCCCCACTGACTCCGTGTTAGTGATCACATCGGTGCATGTGGTGCTGTATGCCCGTTACTCCGTTCAGGCTACACATTCTTTGCATTTAACTGCTCTGACTCCCATCCACCCACACCCCACCTCTCCCATCAGTGCCTTTCACAAAGTCTGTTTTGAAAGGGTTTGTGCCTGCTGCTCTCCCGTCCCCCTGCCCACACAGGCAGATGTGGTCTGTCCGCAGCAGGCGTGCAGAGGAGCCTTGCAGCTGCCCCGGGACAAGGTCATTAACCCCCCAGGTATCCCCCCAGCAGAGCGAGTGCAGAGGTGGAGCCTAGCCGGGGGTGTTCACGGGGCTGAACTGTGGGGGACGGGTGCAAAGCGGGCTGGCAGGCCAAGGCCATTGTCCTCCTCCAACTCCATCTCACCCAGTCTGGGGTTCCTCTGAGCAGCCCCATTGCAAGGAGTGGTTTCTTTTCTTGGGAAGGCATTTATTAAGCGCCTGCTGTATGTCAGGGGTAGACCTAGAACTCTGTGCCTGTCCATCTGGGAAACTGCTAGGCTCCAACCTCTGTTGAGCTAATTGCTTCCCTGCTCGCCTCTCTCACAGTTTCCATCTACTCCCTCCGGGCTTGGTGGACCCACATCGTGCTGTGTCTGGTGTCCACGATTAGCCTAGATTCAGAAAACGGAAGCAGCAGAAGCAGCAGCCAGGACAGTTTTCCAGAAGTCTTCAGGTGGATCATGGGCTCCCGGTTGACAAAACCATCTTTGAATAAACTCCCTGCTGAACCTGTAGTCGCCCTGGGTCAGGCCACCGCGCCTCCGTCCCCCGTCGTCCGGTTCGGCCAGCCTTGACCGAATAATTTCACCGATTCTATCGGCGTTCCTCTTACCCTGATTTAAAGAATTTTTTTTGCGTCCACCTCTGATTTGTCAGAAACTCCAGCGTTCCAAAACAAAAATCCCATCAGTGCCGTTGGTTTTCCTTCTCAGTACTTTCATGAAAAAGCAATTTTTATTCTGGGTAACGTTTGTTGTCAAGGGCGAATATTTTGAAGTGGAAAAAAAAAGATGTTTTGCTGCTTGTTATAGGCTCAGAAATATTCTGTGTGGGTCCCTCCTTCTCCAAGGCTTACGTGCTTCCCCTTTGTGGGAGCTGTCATTCTTACGCCATGAGTGTTTGGGGAAGGTGTTAGGACACCACTTCCCGGGCTCCGATACCAGTTTTCTATGTCGGCACCGAGCTGTGGAATTGCAGCCTGGAGTAAAAGGCGTATTCGATAGGGTATGAAACTAAAATGGCTGACTTGGTATTTTATCCCATCTGGATCATTTTGCCTTGGTGCCGTTGATCACCGAACTCTAGAGCACGGTGGGAAAGTTGAGTCTGAGGTTTACCTCCCTTCCAACCAGACCTCTTTGTGTGGGGCATTTCTCGAGAGGGTAGATGGGTTACACAGTAGTGAGAAGTGGCAGTTCTGAGGGGTGCACCTGCTCCCTGATCTTGTGCGTATTTTAAACTCCAGGGGTTCCCCGGGGGGCTCAGTGGGGTTGGGCATCTGACTTCAGCTCAGGTCATGATCTAGCAGTCCATGGGTTCAAGCCCCACATCGGCTCTGTGCTCACAGCTCAGAGCCTGGAGCCTGCTTCAGATTCCTTCTCTCCTTCTCTCTTCCCCTCCCCTGCTCATGTGTACGCACATGCTCTCTCTAAAATATTTTAAAAAGTATTTAAAAAAATTTTTTAACGTTTATTTGAGGGGAGAGGGGGAGCGTAAACAGGGGAGGGGCAGAGAGAGGAGGAGACACAGAATCTGAAGCAGGTTCCAGGCTCTGAGCTGTCAGCACAGATCCTGATGTGGGGCTTGAACTCTAAACTATGAGACATTGACCTGAGCCCAAGTCCAATGCTAACAACCAAGCCACCCAGGCACCCAAAAAAAGGTTTTTTTTGTTTTTGTTTTTGTTTTTTAAAGAAGCTCCACATAGTTAGGCCTTACAGAGGACTCCTGGTTTCTAGCATTCAGAAACCATAATTTCTAGGAGAGAGACCCTTTCAGTGGTTTTGACTCATCCCATGCCCTTGGTAAGATCATGGGCAACAGCAGTCCTGAGGTCATCGGTGATTTAGGCTCTCCCGCTGTGTTGATTGATGAACAGTGCTCCGACCCTGGTCGGCTTATCTAGCCACGAGTGAGTGGCAAGCGCTGACCATCAAAGGTGGGACCTTAAGAGGCATACAGGCCACCAGAAGCTGCTGCACTAATGCTTCCGGTCATTTGTCGAGGGGTAAATACACCTTGCCTGTGTATTTTAACTCTTCCTTTTGGGTCTGCCACTGTTCACTCCGCATGTCATCTCCCCTCCCCTTTCCCATCTTGTCTTTGTTACCGACAACAGAGGATTCTCCCCCCCCCCCCCCCCCCCCCATTACCAACTTTCGATTCCATTTATCTTGGATCTTTTGTTACTCCTACTGACTGACTGCTGTACCTGTCTCTGGGCTTGTTGAGAGACTTGGTTGCATCCTTGATACACGGTAGGTGCTAAAATGTTGGAATAGGAATTTGTGTGGCTTTTAGTCCCGTGAGGTAGAAAGGGACAGAAGCAGGGTGTGAGACGTGTTCTCAGACTCTGCAGCCCAGAGTCCCGGGGTCAGATTCCAGAGCTAGGCGTCCGCTGCACGCCGACCACTGAAGAACTCATTAAAGCAGGATGGGATGGGGGAATGGGAAGCCTTTTGGGAACTGGGGCTGTTGAGTAGAAAGGAAATACACTTGCTCCCAGGACACAGCCTTATCAAAGAAGGGAGGCTGGCTGTCCTTGGGGGCAGAGCTGGTTGGGGACACAGGAAACATGTAGTTCTTGTAAACCGAAAGAATTTCAAAAGTAACACAGGTTGCCAAACCGGAGTCAGATGTGTCCTGTGTCCTGGTGAACCGTCCCACAGGCCACCTGTCGCAGCCCGAAGGGGTGGGGGGCTGGTCGGGGGAGCCCGTGTCGAAGCGTCCTAAGGCTCTGTGTGGCCCACTCCCAGACGTGGCATCTCCCTAGTTAGTCCAACAGAAAGACTCCAGGGAAAAATAAAAAGAAGGGATGCACGGGGCACCTGGGGGGCTCAGTCTGCTGAGCTTCGGACTTCATTCAGCTCAGGTCATGATCTCGCAGTTGGTGAGTTCGAGCCCTGCATCAGGCTCTGTGCTGACACCTCAGAGCCTGAACCCCGCTTCGGATTCTGTGTCTCCCTCTCTGTGCCCCTCCCCTGCTCATACCCCGTCTCTCAAAAAATAAACAAACATTAATAAATACATACATACAAAGAAGGGATCCAAGGTACCTGGAGTCCGGCTAATGGAATTACAAAGCTGGTTTGCCTGGCGTCC
This sequence comes from Helogale parvula, assembly GCA_004023845.1. Lineage (NCBI taxonomy): Eukaryota > Metazoa > Chordata > Mammalia > Carnivora > Herpestidae > Helogale > Helogale parvula. Next base: position 94,858 of record PJEM01006793.1, on the reverse strand, counting down.
TTTAGCAGACAGACTCCCCCTTTAGGGGCTGGCAGGACGTCCCCTGTTGTGAATCCATCCCTAGGATTTTCTTCTTTCTGTTCACCTGTGTTGCGAAGAGCCCTCACAGATCCTCTGTCCTTAACAAGGGGCTGCCCAGGCCCGTCCTCGCAGGATTGAGGTTGGGGCTGGCCGGCTCTTGCTCACAACACATTGAGTCGTGTATTCATTCAAAACGTGCACATGTGTCCATATACGTGGGCACCTGTGTGTACACGTGCGTGCCGTGGACCGTCCTGGGCTCTGTGTGGACGAGCCGTCACTGGCTTATATTCCAGAGAAGAGACTCCATTGTCCTGGATTGTTTTCTTGGGACGTGTGGGTCAAGTTGGGGACATGTCTGCGGGGTCACCGGCTGGGAGCGTTTGTTGAAAACACGTCTCTGAGACGGAGCAGAAATTGCCAGGGCAGGAGGTGACTGGCCATGAGGTGTGGGCGGAGGGACGGCTCCTGCAAAGCCTTCAGGACAACGACCAGTGTGGCCCTGGCTGCGTGACAGGGGACAGCCGTTCACTGCTACCTGCTGGCCGTCACGCTGTGTCCTGACTCTAGCCACCAAGGCAGTGGGAGCCATGTGGAGAGATTCAGGGACAAGGTGATATGATTAGATAATTTAAGAGGTTTTTTTCCTCAAGTTTATTTTATTTTATTTTATTATTGGGGGGGGGGGGGGGCTGGTGACAGGCAGAGAGACACAGAGAGAGAATCCCAAGTATAGAGCCTGACACGGAGCTTGAACTAACCAACCACGAGATCATGATTCGAGCCAGAAACCAAGAGTCGGACGCTAAACTGACTGTGCAGCTCCTCCAAGTGTCCTGAGATTTAAGTTTTGGAGAAAGAGTCGAGCCCCAGGTGTCTCTGGAAAATGGTTTGGAGAAGAGCAGGGCTGGAGGCCAGGAGACTGTGACGCTGGTGGCGGAGGGTCCCGTCTGGTTACTGCAGTGCTGGCCGCGGGGGTCCGTGCTCCCTCAGAGTGGCCGCCGTGACCAGGCAGGAGGGCCGTCCCTGAGGCTTCCTGCCCGGCGACACCGTGCCCCCAGAACCCCGGTGAGGCCCTTGGCCCTGGTTTCGGAAGAAAAGCTTCCGGCTCCTTCCGTACTCTGAGATGGAAATGGTCTCTGGTTTGTGGGATCCTTGAAATCGATAAATCTTCCACTGAGCACTTTCTGTTACCGCGCGTGCACCTGGGGGTAACCCCCTCGCCGCATGTCCCCAAAGCCTCTGTCATTGTCATTGAAGAGTCAGGCGCGCCTGGGAAGAGCCAGGGTCCTGCCCGCATGACTTTCCCGCCATCTTCTCAGCAGCCGCAGTTGCTGTCCAGGCAGCACAGCATCTTCGAGGAGGGGGCTCCCCTGATCTAATTCGTTGGCACCTTCTCTCCACTCCCCCCACCTTAGCCGCTAAAACAAAACTTTATCTTGGAGCTCAGTGCCTGTGTGCGGACTTCCTCGGATTTCCTCCCGCTGTGTTGGTGGCGCGGCCTGGGTGGCGGTGGGGATGGAGGGATCGAAGGTAATTTCTGCCATGAGCCCAGGGGTCCTGAGCAGAGACCCCGGGGCCCCCGGAGCAGCTTCGGGCTGGGTCCTCTTTGGATGTGGCCCAGTGAGCTGTTGCTAAGGAGAGCGCATTTGTTTGCATAGAGCGGGGGAATGTTCCAGAGAAGTGCACTTTGGCAAAGATTTGCTGACGTGGCCGAGGCCGGGCTCTCCGGGCTTGTGTGTCAAGCCCCTGATGGTAGCAGGTGGAGAAGTCAGGGTCCATAGGGGCCCGGTGCGGGCAACCGCGGGGACATGTCACTCAGGATCACCGGGCTCGTTGGCAGGAAGGGGACCTTGTCCCGCTACAGGGCAAGGCCGGAGGAAGGGAGGAGGTCATGGGGGGCGATGGTGGGGTCAGGGCCACCCGCTGCTGGAGGACCAAGAAGGGATGGCAGGAGAGGGTTGCAGGCGCTCCTAGGAACCTCGCTGGCCAGGGACACGCTGCGTGGGCTGGGGCTGGCCAGGTGGCTTCGGCACCACTTCCGGCAGCCTCCGTTCCCAGGGAGCAGAGGCTGAGGGTGCCTACAGGACCCGAGGAGCTCCAGCAAGGCGGTGGCCCTCCTGGGGCGGGCGATGGCCCCCCGAGCGCCTCCCTCTCTGCCAGGCGCTTACATGTGAGTCCCCTTCCCTTGGGGCTGCTCTGGGCTCCACACAGAAGAGTGGCTGCACTGGCGTCCCCCGAGCTGCCCGGCGCGCTGGCCCTTGCGCTCTGGGCTGGGGGGCCGCTGAGAACGGATGCACTCAGGAGCCACAGGTGTGGCCAGGCTCCTTGTCCCGTGCGGGTCGTGGGGCTGAGGATTCGGGAGGCCCTGCCGTCTCCGTCCACCTGAGCCTTGACTCCGTCCTGAGTTTTGTCAGGACGGTCCTTGTGAGGTGCTGCCTTTTCCTTTCCTTGGGCCCTGGGGACCTGAGCCTCAGAGTTGGGTCCTCACTCAAGGGTGGGGACTTGAGGCCAGCGGCCCGGCCGCATCCTTGTGTCCATTCCAGCGGCCTCCCTGGCGCAGACCCCGAGCCTTCGGGCCGAGCAGTCTGATGTTCTCCCCCCCGGCACGTGGGGGGACTCGCTTGCTCCAGAAGCCACGTCGAGAGCTCTTTCGGGGGAGACTTGGCCGCGTCCCGCTCAGCTTGGGGAAGGATGTCACGTATGTGCACGGACTCCCGCCGTCTTCCGTGTGTGGATCTGGTGGCAGGTGGAAACCTTGGCTTTCAGGGCAAGATACCCATCGCGCTTCCGTCAGCTGACCTTCAGCTAACCTTGAACTAACCGTGTGGAGCTTCAGCTGCTGGGATGCCGGGCTGCCCTCCGGGACGTACAGGCTGGTGAGGAGAGGGCGCCAGCAGAGAGGTGTTCCCTCCCCCGTGTCCCAGGCCGCCACCGCCCCCTGCGGCTCGGAGGAAGGGGCCCTCACGCCTGCCTGGCTGGACTCCCCCTCTCCTGGAGAAAGAGCTTCTGAGCCAGACTGTCTGGCAGCAAGTGTTCGAGGAGTAGAAGGTAAAGCTGAAGGAAGCCGACGGGCACTGTCCTTTGAGAATGGTGGGGAATTGTCACGGAGAGTCCAGCCGCCACAATCTGGTCACAAGTGGAGAGGCAAAATTAGCTCAAAACGTTACCTGAGGCAAGAGGTACATTAAATTTGTATAAGGACCAATTGAATAATGGAAAGTTGAGGTTAATCACATAGAGTTTGTGGGGGCAAATTCCTGATACTTTTCTGTCGTCTCCAGGGAGAGGCCGGGCAGGCTGCATGTAAGTGGGGGGAATGTCTGTTGTCCCCGAGAAGTTGGGGTTTTTTTAAAGTTGGATTTTTTTTTTAAACATTTATTTTTGAGAGACAGAGAGAGACAGGTCATGAGTAAGGGAGGGGCAGAGAGAGGGAGACACAGAATCCGAAGCAGGCTCCAGGCTCTGAGCTGTCAGCACAGAGCCCGACACGGGGGCTCGAACCCATGAACTGTGAGATCATGACCTGAGCCAGAAGTCAGACGTTCACCCGGCTGAGCCACCCAGGCACCCAGATTTTATAAAAGATATCATTGCCCCGGGTTCTGTGAGCTGCTGCCCCAGGGACGAAGGGAGGGAGGGAGGGAGGGAGATGGGCTTTCCGGCCATGGCCTCCACCTGGGCCAGGCCTTGCCCCTAGGCCACCAGGGAGGGCCTACCCCCCGCTTTGGGACCTGTCACTTCAGCCCTGTGGACTTGCAGTGCCAGGTGATGTTTGAGTGGAGGCTTGGTGAATTTTTGAGCAGGGCCACTCGGATGTGCGTGCTCGTACCTGAGCAGCCAGGAGGCCACGGCCTCTCGGACCACCCCAGCGGATGCTAGACCTGCAGCCAAGGGTTGAGCTGGTTCTCGATTGGGGGTGGGTGGGGGGCAACTGCCCAGCTCCCACAGAAGGAAACCACTCAGGGTGCGTCTCTTCAGGACTTTCTCCGAGCACTGCAGTTCATTTGAGGCCGCCGGACCCCAGTCTGGAGATGGCAGAGTGCGGAGGCCTCTCCTGGCTTTGTGTTAGCTCAGCACCAAAACTGGGGTCCTTATTCTCTCTGATTCCTCGCCCCCTGCACCCCGTCTTTCCACCTTAAAGCCCCAGACGTGTGGGGAATCCTTCTTTATATTTGGTAGTTTAGTAAGAAAAACACAATCGTAATAATTCAGGTGCTGTGGGGGAAACATTAACCTACGCTTACCTGATGTACTCTCCGGCTTACGGAAAAGTCATAAGAAATAGGTGTCAGAATTTCTAATTACCCTTCGCCCGGGCACCGCTTGGTGATACTTCATCACGTCTGCTTTGTTCTCGCACGCAAACACAGCAGCGCTGTAATTTTTTCCTGAGCCCTCTGAGGATGACTTGCAAGTATGCAACATAAGCATTCAGAGGTCGAGGAGTTTGGCCCAAATACCAGCACGGTCTCTTAGACACAACCCAAGTGTCCAGATCAGGAAACGGACATCCGTTGTTAGACCTTCTATACGTTTTGCCAGTTCTGTCCCAGTGCTCTCCTTTATGGCCAAAGGAAGTTCAATTACCCTGCCTCCCTGGTCCTCTTTAATCTGAAGCCAGACCTCATCTGCCTCTGTTCCATGACCTCCATGTTCTGAAAGGAACTAAGACCGGTCCCTGTGTAGACTACCCCTCTCCTGGGCTTGTGTCGGGTGTTCTGATTAGATTCGAGTTCCACGCACCTGGCGGGACTGCCTCAGACATGAGCACGAGTCCTCTGTGCTTCCTGTTGGGAGGCCCGTGGTGATACCAGTTGGTCTCCTTGCTGGTGAGGCGAACTTGACTCACTTAATTTTTCTGGTGTCTCTCTTTTCCTCACTGTAATTAACAGTAAATGTGCTGGGGGGAGGGGGGATGCTCACAACCGTGTAAGTTAAAGATACTGTTGTTCTTCACACTTTCCCACCCCTGGTCGTGACCTCCACTGTTCACTCTCGTCTGCGTCATTTATTATGATGGTGGCCAGTTGGGAGATCCCTGACTCCAGCCTTTCTTCTGCATACATTTTATTCGTGCGCTTTCTTTCCACTGTTAAGAAGATGCTTCCATTTTCCCTCTGGATATTCCATATGAGTCTTGATGAAGACGCCCGGGCCCTCACTTCTTTCAGTGGGTCACACCGTGTTGCTGTCATTATGCATGTTGACGCCCAGACCCCTTCACATTTGGCCAGCAGGCGCCTCCTTGGGCTCCCGGCTTTATCTTGGCTTCTCTTGGACCCTGTCTCTCTCGTTGAGCATTTCCTTTCTGGCCCAGTCTCCCTTTCTTGCCCCCAAGTCATCCTGTACGTGACTTTTGTGTATCTTTCCTCGATGTATCCTGTCTGGGTATGGACTTGGCCATAAGCAGTGTTGAGCATTGCTTATTTGCTGGTGGGATACCTTGGTGATGGCGTCTGCACACAGAAGTGCGCTCCCGTGTCCACAAATATGGAAGCCGCCGCCTGTGGCCTCTCTCTGGCCGGCAGAGCCTCCCCAGGGTCGACTTCAGGGGCACAACTTGAGACCCCAGTCTGGCCCTTCCAGATGGACCATGGCTAAGGTTCCCTCCATTTAGTAAATAATTTATGACTTCAGCTGCTGTGGGCATGGGTTTCTCCTCTTTTACCACTTGTGTGCGCACGCACGCATGCATCTGGAGACCTTTCCGGCACTGGAGCGCAGAGTTCATTTTAGGAAAGAGCCCGAGGAGATCATGTTTCTAGTGGTAACAATTACAAAGGCGCAGATGTCCACCCCTGTGGTATCAGCAGTGTTCTCACATCAACAGTGGTCAATCCCTGTCCTTCCAGAGAGGTCAGGGGCCCGGTGACCGAGGGCAGCGAGGAGGCAGGTCCCCAGCCCACTCCTGCCCTGGCCCATCCTTTGTTAGAAAGGGGAGGCAGGTGACAGAGGAGGGATTCTTGGTTGAGGGTGTAGATATGTGAATCTGAAGCCAAGGAGCCTCGGGAGTGGGTGGGGTGGGGGCGGGGAGGGAGGTATTTCTCTTTAGAAGCGTGGCTGCTGTTCCCTTAAGTAGAGTTACGTAGAAGCTTGATTTATCTGCTCCAAAAAATACGGGCCCCTTAGAGAAGTTAAGCAGAGTATAAAATGCCTTCATGGTAGTTAAATTTACACCCTGTTAAAGTGATTTGTGCACTTTGCAGTAAGCGGTGATATTAAATGCATAAATATACAGCAGAGTTAACTTGGAAGAACGTTTTATTTGACATGATCACTCAAAACGCTCAGGTGTAGTATTGGAACCATTTAGCACGGTTGTAGGAATTGTAAAACTCTGCCTGAACGTTCAAAACCAAAGGGAAGGAATGTAAGTAAGTACTTCTCCACGCGGTGCTTAATGCTGGAAGTGGTTTTCATCACGGGAGAAGGGCTTGTGGTTTCTAAATCCGTCTCCCTGCTCCCATCTGAGAAAATGCCTTGTCAATAAACTTGCCATTGACATAGTTGTCCTAATTTTGGAACTGATTCTATTCAAATGAACAACCATTATAAATATTTTGGTCCTCTTTTGTCATGAGAATAAGGTTTCCTCTGGGACTAGGCCATTTGGTTCTTGTTGGGACAGTACAGGAGAATTAATAATTAATGGCATTGCTCGTACCAGGCCCACCCTTCTGTTTGGAGCCAGGACTTGATTTCATTTTCTAAATATAATGGGCTGTTTCAAAATGGTCTTTCCCCATTGTTCGTTCAGATCTTGCTGAAACCAGCCCACGATTTTGTTTATGTCCATCTGGAGAAGGAGGGTCTGAAGGGGGGAGGGTGCTGTGTCCACGGGACTGAATGGCTGCCCCCTACATTTGGAAAGGGGTCCAGCTGGTACGAGTTGATCAGCTGAGAATATTCTGTAGCATTCCTTCTTCCGTGCTTCCGTGGGAGGAATGCCCTGCTGGAGAATTGGCGGCTGGCATCTGACATGGCCGCCCCTGTGGCAGGTGCTCCATGTCCTGACCCTCCGCTGCCCAGGGAGCAGGGGACCCTGGTCATAGCTTTCAGACCCCCCTGTGGAGGGTGAAGAAACTCAAACCCCCTAGGAGCTGGGGTGTGGGATGCTTTTCCTCCAATTTTTTGATTGGCCTAGAAGGAACATTCTGGCCAGGATCCACGGTAGGAAACCACAGCTCGAGAAAGAACACTGGCCTTGGTAGGGGTCAAATTAAGTTGTGGCAGTGACCCCTGGTTCCCGAGTCTGACTAAAGACATGCTCATGGGTTCTCCCTCAAGACCTAACACGGCCCTGACCCCAGACGTGCACCCAGTGAGGACGTGCTGTCTCTGCCTCCGGCTTGCCCCTTCCGGGGCCACCACAACGGTCCGGCCTGCCCGTGCCTTCATGTCTCCTCAGCCCTTTTCCCTGGGTACTTGGACTCGAGTCTGGGAGAGCTTGTCAGGATCTGGCCAGGGCAGGGTTAAAATAACTGTGGAAATGGCAAACGCTCAGGGTGGTTACAGAACATCTAGTTCCTTGGGAACATAACGGTTCAGCCACAAATCACTGATATAATTGATAATAAGACTTTGCCTTCTTATAAAAGTCTTGGGGAGTGTTTGGGCCCTCTCATCCTTGTAATAGGAAATAATTCCCAGCAGCCTCCTTGATTGTCGATCTTCATACCTGCGAGGAAGCTGCTTTGGTTGTTGCAGGAGCTGTGATGAGGTCAGAGCGAGGTTTCCTACGGGCTGGTGGGGGGGGCGGGTGTGGGTGTATGGTGGTCGCCCCTCCCCCAACAACTCTTCCAGGCATAGCATCTGTGTCCCAATTCAGACTTGGCCCTTTAAAGCAGGAACCCAAGAAAACCTTGATACCGACTGTTGAGGTCACAGTGGTGGCCATACTCAGACCGCGTGCCGTAGGGGTGACGTGAGGCTGAACGCAGGGTGCGGAAGATTGGGAGGCGCCTGAGTCGGGCATGGCTGTTTCAGGGGTGACGTCTGCAGCTGACCTGCGTCCCCTTCCTTCCAAGGAGGCTCCCCTCTGTCCCCCAGGGAGCCCTTTTGGTTGGACATCCCAAGCGCAGAGCTTGCCTCAACGTACCACTGGACACCCCTTTATTCTTCGGTCCCTTCAGAAAATTAAAAATGCCCAGTGTTGGCTGCCGGGCCTCGTGAAGGAGACTCGTGACAGTCCTCTGGGCCCTTGGAGCTCAGACCCCCCGCCAGGTGGCACTTCTTCCCCATCTCCACGTCCCCCAGGTCACTCTGAAGTCACACATGGGAGCAGCTCTCCTTCCCCACGTGTGCTCATGACACCCGCAGGTGCCTCGATGTCCCCGCAGATGTCACACAGTCACACGTGCTAGAAACACTGGGCGTATTCGTGTCCTCCGTCTCCTTACGCGCATCTCGAAAATGTGCCTTTTCTTGATGCACATAAACCTGCGTTCACAGCGTTACACAATCGGCGGCTTGTTTTCCCCTTCCAGTAGCCACATTTTGGTGGTAGCCGCGCCTGACACACACTTTATTTAACTTATAAAACCTCCGGGGCCGGGGCCTCTGTAAACATAAAAGCTTTCACGGAGCGCAGGCGCCATGTCTTTTTCATTCCAAAATGGAGGCGCGACGCAGCAGGCCGCAGAGCAGCCGGCCGACCTGTCCCTTCACTGCAGGAAGTAAAAGTTTGGATGACATCACTGCAGGGTTATTTCTTGTTATTGTAATTAATGGAGCAGCAGGAAGCAGCAAGCCAGATGATTCTTGGCAGAAATGGCAGTTTAAAGGGGAAGGGATGAAGAGAGGGTCTGGGAAGGAAGGAACCTTTCGGGGCGTCCTCGGTCCCCTGGGAAGAAATCCGTAGGCAGTTCCTGAGAGACGAGCAGCCTCTGGTCCGCGTGGCCGGCAGCCTTGAACGCCGCGCCACAGCTCGGCTCTGGTTTCTCTCCCCGGCGCAGGGCCGTGCCGACCTGGCCGGCGTTGGATCTTGTGAGGTTCCTCGGTGCCAAGTGTGTCTTTCACGTCCGGTGGGTGGGAGGGCTCCGGAAGGTGTGCCGGTGTCGTGTGGACCGCCTCTGCCTCGCGATCCCTGTGTTTTCTCTTGCCCAGGGGCCTGGGGGGGCTGGAAGGAGGCAGGGAGGGTGAGTGCGGAGGGGCCACGTGGCAGGTTCCCAGGAAAGGAGCAGAGTGATGGTGACCCTGCTCGGGACTGAGCCTTCCAGATCTTCCAGACGGGGAAGAGAGGCCAGCTCTCCACCCGGGTTACACCGCTGTGCTGACCGGGGTTGAGTGCTCTGAGAACATAAGATCACAGGAGGACGGAGGGGAGCACACGGGGGTGTGTACACTTGGGTGTCACCGAGGGGACAGTGCTGGCGAGGCCGCAGATCGTCCCTGCGGTTGATCGTAGGGAACCCCTCGTGTCCTCGGCTTGTGCCGTCACGGTCCGCATGGTGAGCGCCGTCTGGGGAAGCCATGCGCCCCGCTGGCCTGTAATCAGGATGTGTGCCCCGCCAGGGACCCTGGCCTGTGGGTATTACAGCCTAAACTCCCCCCCGGCCCCCTCCCCCCAACCTAGTGACGAGGGTCTGTGTTATACAGAGTATTATCTCAAGAAATTGTCTGGAAAACAAAAAGAATGGTGCTTTCATCTTGTTCTTCTAGCTGCTGAGGTAGTTCTCCAACTCAGAGTTACAACGCGGCACTCAGGCTCAGCGGGTCACCACATGTGAGGTTGGGAGGAAGCTTCTGGAAGTCCCTGGTTGCCCTAGTTATCGAGAAGAGAAAAACAGAGGCCCAAGGTGTGGTTCTTTCCAGGGGTGGAAAAGCACCTGAATCTTGAGGTATGCAGCCTTCAGCTGTTGGCTCCAGGGCTCCTTTTCTCAAGATTCTTAGTCATTAAGAGGGAACATGTTTGGGAGGGTGGTTTGTGGGGTGAGGAGTGGACAGGGCAGTGGAATAACTGGCCGGGGTGATCGAGACGCGTTCTCCCCTATGGCAGGCCCGATCGTACCCCGGACCCTGGCCCCAGCTCCTCGCCCACTGTCCCACGCTTCCGACTCACACAGGCTGGCCGCGTGCTGCTTACAGGCCCCAGAATCTGCCCTCGGTCTGGGGCCGAGGCAGGGTTACATGGACCTGCATGGTGCTGAACTTGTCTTCAAAGGTAATTATGTTGGAAGGAAAGATCATTATCGCCTCGCCAGAAAGTTGGGCAGAGTAATAGATGTCCCTAGAACATTGACGTTAAAAATACACGTGTGGATTTTTATGTACTGCTTTTTAAGGACAAACGATCATTGTTTTTCTTTAGTCTAAAAACAGCAGTAACTAGAAGTTCCCTTATTTCTAGCCAGATGCCATCCTGACTCTGCATTCCCGCCAGTCCTGTGCCAAGGGCCTGTGGTCGTTGGAGCCTTGTACATCTACGGTGCGAAGAGGCTCTCAGACCGGGGGGTGGTCCTTGCTGGAAGGATTAGACTGGACTTGTGCCTGGTGGGAGAGTTTTGTCCTTCTGGCGGCACAGAGATGTCACACATGAGCCAAACCTCAGTCTCTGTCTTGGTGTTGTGTGCTGACCACTGTCCTGTGCCCTGGTGATGAGGACCAGTGCCAAGGTCACCAGGCAGCTCTCCACCCCAGAGTTTGCACACCCCCTCCCACAAGGGACTTGGAGCAGTGCCCGGGGACATTTTTTATTTGTATCTGGGGTGAGGGATGCTGCTGGCATCTAGCGCACGGCAGCCAGGGTTGCAGTCACACACGAGGCACAGAACCGCCCCCACAAGGAAGGATTCCCCAGCTGCGTGACACTGAGACCGCCTAACAAGTAGGAGGATTAGGTTCTAGGAGACTTGGGCTGGAATGCCAGCCCCTTGGGCAGGTCCCTGAAACCTCTGAGTCTGTCTCCACATGTACACTGGGGTGTGGGTGGGTGTGTGTGCACGCGCGCACAGAGCCTCCTGTTCTGGAAGCTCTGGTGAACATGAACTTCTCAGCCTCCGGCCAGCGCCCAGCCTGCTGCAGTGAGTGTTGTCGCAGGTTGCCTGCATGTCACGGCGACCACGCGTGGACCCACGCCCCGTGGCAGCAAGCTCAGACACTGACCCTTGTCCATGTATGTTCTGTCCTAACGAACCTATGTTGTAACATTTTATTTTCTTCTCGGAAGACAACGTTTTAGCCATAATGTCGCGTATCCGATGGACGAATCCAGGCAGTTGATTTGCTGCATGAGCCTGTTTGCCACATGCCATCCAGTTTCCAGTCCCATCAATAGGCTCATTTAATGTAAAGAACCAATTCGAAAGAGATGTGGGAGCCCTTGAAGAAATCAGAGGCCTGTGAGCTTCTGAGTGGGCACCACCAGCATCGGGACCAAGAAGAAAAACACTTTGCGGAACTCGACACCCTGTGTGGTCCCTGAAATTGCAAACCTGGGTGGGAGTCGTGAGGGTGATCCATCAGGCAGCGTTTCAGTGCGAGCGCCAGGCCTGCGCGTCCAGAACCGCCGGGGCCGGGTTCTTTTTTGGACGCGGTGTCCCTGCGCTTTGGAGGTGGGGTGTCAGCTGCTGTATTTATTGCATAGCGGTTTCAGTAACGATCGCCAAAACTGTAATTGATGTTTTTGTTACCGAATTGGGGCCTTGCATGTCAGATCATTGGCCCTGAAGTGCATTATCAAGAGGAATCTACCAAATCTTGAGACTGGTGGTGGTGTTACTGATTTGGGTGTTCAGGCCCTGCGAGGCCAGGTGGGAGAGACCCCGTCACCCCATGTCTGCCCCACATGTCCCTCCAGAGACTTCTAGACGGTCACCGGGGCATCAGCAGCTCCACTGACGGCTGGAGGTGGGTGGTGGTGTGGAGGGGGGCATTCCCATAAACTATGAAGAGTTGAAGGCTGGCGTGCAAAGGATCCAGAAGTCGGCATCTGTTCTGGCCCTCCTCACCCGTTGCCTTTAGGACAAGCAAGGGTCTGCACCCAGGCTCCATTCTGGTATTCAGTACCTGGCCATGAAAACCATGCGCCCAGGCCCTGGGGGGGTTGGACGTCCCATGGACGTCCCAACCCCCGGCTGACCACCCTCGGAGCACGGAGGGGACGTGCCTGCCCTGACCGCCTGCCTTCCACCACATGCTCTGACTTCTGCATCCGGATGCCGGCCGACCGTTCTGGCTCACCCTCCCCAGTAAACACTGCCAGACCCCGCCTCCTGCTCCCTTTCTCTGTTCCTGAAGGCGCAGCATTTGGTAGACATCTTTGCAAAGGTGTGGTGTCTGTCTGTTGGGGAAGCAGTTGGCAGCGTGACATCGATCTGTGGGTATCTAAGAAGTAGATTTTTGCTGATGATTTTGTTCTTGAAGGAAAAGTTATTGGGAAAATATTGGACCGTGAGCTCTGGTTTCGGAGACTTATCATGTAGTCTGTCGTGGATTTTGTTTTACTGTGATTTCCCTCCTGGCTCCAGTGAGAGCCTTGCTTCTCTAAAGAGCTCTTTAAACCCTGGCTGACGGGCCAGGGCCGGGGCTCCTTGGCCAGCAGTCCTCACCATTGGCTCTGTTTTAATTTGCATCTTGTAAGTTTTTACTGCTGTGTTTCTGGTCTTAACTTCACTTTTGGGGGGGTGAGCCCCCCCCCCTCGTTCCAAGAATCGGAATGCAAGTCTTCAGCATGCTGGATTAATTTCCTGTCCCACATCAGCTCAGGCTAACTACACCAACGACCGATTTGTTAGCAGGCTTTACCGCTTCCTTCGTTGGTGGCTTTCTGCATTTATTTCCTCGTTTTTCCATTTCACTCCCCCCCCCCCCCCAGGTTTGGTTGGCCCTCTAGTCCGGTGCCAAGGACTGTCCGCCTTCAGCTTGCAGGTTTGTGGAGGTGCCCCGCCCGGGTCCCCATCACCTGGGGTCAGTGAGTCTGACCCCTGCTGCCTTACCTACCTGTTCACCCCTGAGCGGAGGTGGGTGCAATCCTGTGAGCAGGCCGTTGCCATCCCAGCCCACGGAAGCATCCAGATGCTGATAGAATATTACTCGAACACACCTAGAACGAGGGGTGGGAGCAGGTACCGCCAACAGGGGATTCATTCTTTATAGGAATGGGGACAGTGGGTAACTTTCCCCCTGGATTAAAACTTTTTTTCCCCAATATATTTTACGTTTACCTTTTAGAACAGTTTCAGATTTACAGGAAAATTGAGAAGATGATACAAAGATTTTCATATGCCTTGCACCCAGTTTCTCTCTAGTTAAGATCCTGCATAATGTGTTGTAGTCGATGAGCCAGTATTGGTGCATTATTATCAACTAAAGGCCCATGGTTGTATTTAGAGAGGGTAACTTCTCGTCTTTCTGTATTCAGTTCCTTACGCTGTGTGTGTGTGTGTGCTGCAGGAAAGGAAATAATTCTACATCCTTGGTTTATTTTATTATTATATTTTAAAATGCTTTAATCTGTTCTTGGTGGGGGGAGGGGCAGAGACAGGGGGAGAGAGCATCTAAAGCTTTGAGCTGTCGGCACAGACCCCGATGCGGGGCTCGGACTCCCAAACCGTCAGATCATGACCTGACCCCAAGTGGGCTGTTTAACCGAGCCCCCCCGGGCGCCCCTGCACAGCTTTGCTTCAGGGTAGTGGGTGTCAAGAGCAGGCAAGAGACAAAAGATTCCCGCCATCACAAAGGGGGTTTAGTCCGTGGAGTCTCCATTTCCCGATGAAACAGCAAAACAAGCACAAGTGACCATGTCCTCGCTTAGGAATTTAATCCTGTGACGCGCAACTGTCTAAATGGAAACTGAGCAAGTACGCGCCGCATGGAACTCGCGGTGGGGGATGTTCCAGATGAGACGTATCGATTCTGATTCGGGATCTAAAACTGCCCAGAACCAAGGAGTTGTCTGTCACCGCGCGGCACAGGCGTAGCCATCACAGAAGGGCCTCAGCAGTTGGGAGCTGGCGGGGGCAGTGGCGTGGTCGGGCTGGGGGTGCCCGGCACCGTCACTCTCTGTCGGGAGGATGCCCAGGCCCTGTGCGGCATTCCTTCCATTGTGTTCTGGGGGCTGGTCTCCCTGATCGGGAGCTGGGGCATCAGAGAGGAGACAGTTGTCTGGGGTCAAGCAAGTGGGAGTCCAGGGGAGGACATGAGCCTCGGGCAGAGGGAGCAGGGGCCCAGAGCGCTCGTCGGAGAGGCCCGGGGGTCGCAGAGACCGCATAGCAGCCCAGGCCCTGGTCCTCCCTTGGCGGGCCCAGTGAGCCTGGCCTCCAAGTTCCAAGGGGGTCGTGCAGCCATCGACACCTCCCAGGTCCCCCTGCTTCTGTATCTCCTCTCCGGGGCCCTGGGCACCTGGGGCCCGAGGGCAGTGGCGCAGAAGCCCCTCTGTGTGGCAGCCACTGGTCGGTAATCCAGCTCAGCCTCTCAGACGGTTGGTCATCCCTGCCGGGTTGCTGGGGTTTCGGGGACTGACCCCCGCCTTCTGGGACCACAGGGCGCTGTCAGCCTGCAGGTGAATTCCTGCCCTTGTGATGCTTCCTCTCCTCCTGTGCTTCTGCTCCGTTCTCTTAGGAGGAAACGCTCTCCTTTATGTCAGTCATTAAACCTTCGTTACCCAAATAACACTTTTCTCTGCATCTTTTAGATTTTTACAGCTTTACTGTTTGGAGGGAAATGGGATACGGGTTTACAAAAGTGCAAAATAACTTCTCCTTCGGTGAACGTCACCCTCTCTGGACACAGGTGATGTTTCAGATTCCTGAATTTGGGGACAGCACTTCTGGGGTGCTTGTCTGAATCCGGCAGGGAGGGGCTTGGTGAACATTTGTGGACAGGGCAGCTCTGTCCTCTGCACAGCAGGAGGGTCACTGGGGCAGGTTCCTGCCTCTGCCCCAGTGACCCTCCTGCTGCCCCGGTCCCCCAAGACGACTGCCCCCCCACGGCGACTGCCCCGTGGCTAGGTTGACCTTGAGGCTGTTGTTTGTTCCTCACTGTTTTCTGGCTTCTCACTGGACACACCTGTGTATTCTTAGTGTTGGGTCTGGAGTCAGTGGGCCGTGAGGCCTGCTAAGGAGTCCAGAGGGCCTGGCGGGGCACCTGTCCCTACATTCATGGGGCCTGTAGCTCAGTGGCTCCTTGGGGTTGACCCTGCCCTTGGTGGCTTCAGGGATGGGGCCCCGGTGACCCCGGACAGGGAAGGCAAGCTGATGCTTAGGACATGAGGACACATACACCGTGTTTGGGCAGCTAAAACAGGCTGAATGTTGTGCTGAGAAGTTTGCGAAACGGCACTTACTATATAAGCAATTACTTCTTAAATAGACGTTCTATTTTGGAACACTTTTAGGTTTACAGGTAAGTTGAGAAAGTATAATAGGGTTCCCATTTACTACACACCCAGTTTCCTATTACTAACCTTTTCCATGAGTGTGGTACGTGTGTTGCAATTAATGGACCAGTATCGATATGTTATTAACCTCAGTTCCCTTTTCATCCAGATCACCTGATGTCTTTTTTCTGTTGCGGGATTCCCTCCAGAGAGCACATGGCACGTAGTCCTGTGTCCTTCAGGCCGTCTTGGCTTTGGCAGTTTTGAGGCATAAATTTGTGTATATTGTGGATGGATCCTGCTGTTGTAGTTCGTCTGGCGGTTTTCTCTCGATTAAACCAGGTTATGTTCAAGGAAGCCTTTTTTTTGTGCTTAAGTGAAGAATGAGTTAAAGGTAAAATCCGGCCAGTCCATAAAGACTTGTCCCATTTCGTCGGTGAACATAGGGCATGAGGTGCCCTCCCTAGGGCCTCAGTGTGGACTCCCTTCTGTGTTGGGTTCCGGGGGCTTCCGGGAGCCCGTGCCTCGCTCGTGTTCGGTTCACTACAGACTTTTCCACGGGAGCTGGAAAGACCGCAGAGGCAAACCCCTGCTTACGGCCCACAGACGCTGTCCACAGACGCACAGTGATCTCCCTGGGGGTTGGGTGATCTCCTTGGGTCACCCTGAGGCGTCCGTGAGGCATCCCTAAGGGGTACTGCGTGCTGGACTCCTCCTCTCCTATTTAAAAAATCCTGGCAGTTCTGGGGCATCTGGGTGGCTCAGTCAGTCAAGCATCTGACTCTTGATTTCGGCTCAAGTCATGATCTCACAGTTCATGGGATCGAGCCCTGTGTCAGGCTCTGAGCTTGCCATTCTCTCTCCCTCTTTGTCCCTCACCTGCTCACTCGTTTGCCCTCTATCACAAAGTAAATGTAGGGAAAAAAATAGTAAGATTAAGTCCCAGTAGTACCTTCTCTGGGTCTGGAACCGGCTGTGGAGGGCCGAGGTGACCACGTAAACGCCAGAGCTAGATCATAAGCCCCACATTTGTGCCCTGCCCTGCCCGTTCAGTCCTTGAGTCGTGGGACAGGAGAGGTGCGGCCTGAGGTTGTCTGCTTTCCTTGGCCGCTTTCCGATGCGTTTCCATACGTCCGCCTCCTCTGAGAAAACTGCGCCCTAAAGGCAGGGAGCCGTTTCCCCACCCAGTTCCTCACCACCGAGCACCATGCACTCACTTAACAGCTGAGAACGATTCTGATCCAGAGGTTTGCAGGCCCTGCTGCTGCTGGTCGTGCCGTGGGGGGTCTCCAAATGCCTCCAGAGCCCCGCTCTTCATTCTGGGGTTAGGGTTGGGGCCCCGCTACACGCCAGAGGGGCAGTGCGCTGCGTGCCACAATGGACGGCCGGGCATTCAGAGTCAGGTGGATGATGACTGACCCGCCCACCCCGCGCAGTTTTGACAGCCTCACATAAAAGCCAGGTTGGACCAAGTATTTCCAGGAAGGAAATGAACGTTGCTGTCTCCAATATTAATTTGGTCTTTGGCCTTGATAGGATTCTATTTCCACTGGGTCTGGTGCACCCCAGCATGCGTGGGCGCCGCGGGCTCCTCCTCTAACGGGACTTGGCAATTTCTTGGGGGCCCCCACTTAGTTCCCAACTCCAAGACCCACAGAAGCAAAGCCCGGGGCAAAGGAGGGACAGCTGGTCAGATCGGTAGCCTCGTAGCTGGATTTTGCTGGAGTTCCATGATAGCCAGGCAGAAGTTGAATCGAACTGTTGACCCTCCCCTGGGTTGTTGGAGAACTTGCTAGAAAACAGTGTTCTTAAGGCCACAGAGAGGCACTGAACCCTGTGCACACTGCGTGGTGCGTTGTCATGCCAACGGGGCCGTGTTGGGTTTTGAGCTCAAGCAGAGCCTCACAGTTGCAGGTCTGCCATTTGGGTTCTGGTGATGGCTTTGGCCTTCCTGGGAGGGTCACATCCCCGAGTCAGAGAACATTCCGGATCATAGCTCATGGCAGGGAGAGTGGCATTGCATGTGAATTTTGTGTTAAGAGGAGCCCTGTCCCCCGCCCCACCCCCCCGGCAGCGGGGACGCTGGACGTGTGGACGGCTGCTGCTGCCCGGCATTTCCTTGCCAGCTCAGCCTACTTTCATGCTCTCCGTGAAACCGTTGTGGTTACCTGTGGGGGTATTTCAGATAATCATTAGAGAACAGTCCCTGCTTGTTAAGTAGTAAAACCAGTGAGGGAGGGACACTTGTGAAACTAAAACCCTAAATATGCAAAAACTTGGCCAAGAAAGAAGAAAAGAACAAAACACGCTTTGAGCTAAGTAACCAAACCAGAAAAGTCTCATTCTTGTTCCGTCTTCCTGCGACCTTGACCACAGACCTCAGGCTGCTCTCCATTTCCTCACTCCCAGGGCTGGGAGGAGTCCAGGGTGACAAAAGACAAATTGGGAGTGGCCACAAATGGGGAAAATCAGTTGGCTGGGTATACCCGCACCCATTCTGATTTTTGAGAAGCGAGCCTCGGATTTTTGTTTCAAGTTCTCCTTAAGAAGAAGATTCTAAACATGGATTCTCTGCATTCACCCTGGACACAAATGAGTAGAAAGGGAGGCAAACTTACACAGCGGACCTTGACGCTATTTGAAACATTACTGAGATTCTTGAATTGAGGTTGGGGTGAGCCTCAAAAAATGGGGCTCCCCCCCCCGGAAGAAAGATTGGTGACCCTCCAGTGCTTGTTTTGAGCATTGGGAGCCACTGCTTTCCCAGGCATGCCCTCAAAGTTGGTTTTCTCCCGAAAGCCTGAGTTTGGAAGAAGTGTTTGCCGTTCCACTGATGGGGATGGAGAGACCGGAAGAAAACTTACCTGTGTGCGCCCGGCCCGACTCAATGAGAACGCCCATCCGCCGCTGCCCGACCGCATGGGATTTGGTTGAGGGAAAACCAAACCGGCCTACGGAATGGTGGGGATACCCAGCTCCCGCCAGCAGAAGTGACGTCTGCCCTAGAAAGCCTGCCATGCCTGCCCCTGGTCGCTAGCACGTGGTTTTCACGGAGTCGCGCTCCATCTAATTGTCTGTCCCACTCTGCAAGCTATTTATACATTCATTGCCCTGGATGAAAATAATAAAGCAATTGGCAGTGATTTTTTTTTTTCCCCGAATGCTTTTTAAATAACTGGATTCCTATAGGAAGGAGGAGTTGGATAATCCGACTACCGTGGCCTCTAAAGTTTGGGGTGTCCGAGGGCAGTCCCCCTGGGTTACGCCCTGCCGGTGGGGGTGCTTTGGCCTGGGAGCAGGGGTGTGATTCTGCCACAGGTGGACATCCCGGGGCACCCACCCCTGGCCCATGCTAGACTTTGTCCTTCCAGATGCTGTCTGGCCTTGACAGTTGGTGTGACCCAGCCACATAGGGGAGCCACATGTCCGCTTAATGCTCGTGGCTTCCTTTGGACATTTATCCTACGTGAATGAATTTGCAAAACTTTGATTCCCAGCAGAGCTGTCGCTGATCCAAACACAGCAGTAACTCAGGTGATGTGGTTAAGCCACTACTGAGCATGCGCCACCCGTGAGGGCATAAATCATGGGGCCCCGTTTGGTGGGAATCAGCAGTTTTATGTCGCAATTAGTTGTTAAGTCTTGGCGGGGAGCCAGAGACCTGGAATTTTACCCGAGTTTCTTGCGTGTCGAGAGTGGAGCGTAGTAGTTGTGCCGCAGTGAGGAAGGCTTCCCTCCGTTCGGGCCCGCGAGGCCGTCGGCGGGCTGGGGTGGTGGCGGCACCCAGCGCCCTCGCCGTCGCTCGCTGCTGCTTCACGGGGCGAAGCCAGCTGG
The DNA here is from genome assembly GCA_004023845.1 of Helogale parvula. Lineage (NCBI taxonomy): Eukaryota > Metazoa > Chordata > Mammalia > Carnivora > Herpestidae > Helogale > Helogale parvula. The sequence continues at coordinate 75,684 of PJEM01006793.1, read as the reverse complement.
GAGCAGACACCGAGAAGGGCCTGGCGATGGGTGTGTGCCACGGACGCACGTCTCGGCTGCGGATTCACAGATTCTGAGTTTTCCGCAGACGACGCCACCCGCCACCCTGGTTCCGCATCAGAAATAGACGTGCTCGGAGCAACACGTAATTAGCTTTCCAGAACTCTCCGTAAGGAGAGGGATGATGTGATAATTTGCTCATTGTTTTTTCTTGCTTCAACCTCCGTGGGTTTGCCTGGTGACCGTCCGGCGGGCCGGCGTGGTGGGCCTGGGCCGCCGCGGGAGGTGGCTCGGATGGCCTCAGCTGCTGTGTGGGACCCGACCCTGAGCACAGCTGCGTTCCCTCTGCCACACTTAGGGCCACCAGGAGGATGCGAGGCGCTCAGTGCTTCCCGTGACTGACAGCGTCTCTGTTAGCGGGGACCTGGCTTTATCCAGCTCGCTGTGTGCCGAGCGTCCGCCCCCACCATCCGCGCTGTCCCCAGTGGCCATGCGAGGTGGATGACCCTGTCCCCGTCTTACAGAAGGGAAGCTTAGAAAGAAAATGAAAAAAAACTACAGAAATTTTCAATTTACAAAGCAGAGAAATTGTAGCCTGCACACCCGCATCCCCATCCGCCAGCTCGGGTGTTGTGTGCCCCACACGTCCCACCAGGCTGCTGCAGGTGCGTCCTGGCCGTCTCTCGTAGGTGAATATTTAGGTTTAGAAATATGGCAACTGTAGCATTATCGTGCCTGAAGAAAATTCAGCAACTTGTGACCTTTACAAACCCAGGTGCAACTTCACGTGGTTCTGTGCCTTGAGTCTGGCCCTTTGAGAGCACTAATGATAGGTCAGCTCTGCCGTCTGTCTTGGGATAGGACGGGAACCGGAGGGCCCTGCTTCCCCAGCCGCGTCACCTGGAGCAAGTTCTGCTTTGCTCTGGGCCTCAACTTTGTCATTTTAAATGATGCTAATTACATACCTGTTTCCTGAGGCCGTCGAGGAGACTGAGCTGAGGACAGTGCTCAGGATTCTTAAACGTGCGTGTCCCGCTGCGTCTCCTGCTCCCAGTCCTGGTACTGCCAGTCATTGTCCTGGCCACCAGGGGCCGATGACCATGAGGTGGCGTGTGCAGGAACCCCGGCGTGCCAGCCTCCCCTCCCCCTGCAGTTCCTGCTCCCCCTCGCTCCTGGCCTGGGGGCCTGGTTCTCACTGCTTTGCTTCCGCAGCCCCTGTTCTCTCCCATGCACCTGTCACCTGGTGGCTGAGTCCCAGGTCCCTCTAGTAAGGATGGGGGGGGGGGTGTCCTCTCCAGTAGAGCTGGAGAGGATTGCTGGTTGGTTTCAGAGAGGGTGGGGAGGAAAGGGAACCCATGCTTTCACTCCTTCCAGAAGCTGAAGCCACCCCCAGGGGACATGGGGACGCCCCGCAGCCCAGTGTCCAGAGCGAGAGCTTTGCCCCTGGCCAGAGTGTCTGTGCACACAGGCCCAGCAGAGGGGGCAGTGCCATTGGAAGTCCTGGAGAGAAATGTTTTTACAGTGCTTGGCTGTCCTCGCAGACAAAAATAAGATGTTTGCTTTAGCAATTTGCTTAGTCCTGAAAACATTCCTAGACAATGCCAGGGCCTTAGTTGAAAATAGTACGCTCAGCTTGTTGGGATGGTCCCAGGAAGGATGTTTTGAGTGAAAATAAAATGATACATAGCACGGCTGCTCGCCTCCGCAGCGATCCCAGGAGAGTTCGGGATTGTGAGGGCTGCGGGGAACCTGGGTCTAATAGGGGCTGGTGCCTGTCCTCTTGGACACGGCTCTGGGACAGGCCAGAAGATTCTAGAGCAGGAGAAAAAAACATCTGCAGGTTCGAGGCCACATGTCCTTCTCCTTCCCCTTTGACCTTGGCACCCGCCCCTCCCCTGGAGGGAATCTCCCAGCCGCATGGCCCTGGATCACACGGCCAAGTCCTAGGTTGGGGGTACGGAGCACCGCTCCAGGGGGCCCTGGGCCACACCGTGGGGCCAGCCTTTTCTCGATTGTGAGGAGCTGCCTTTTCCATCTGAAATCCCCTTTCTGCTCGCTCCCCGCCAGTCATGGTTCTGCCCGCACAGGACGCACTCAGCCCTCCTTCTGCATGACTGCCCTGCACGTAATCACAGGCCAGGATCGGTTCCAGAACTTTCCCTCCCAAGGTATAGGCACAGCCACTTGCTCAGAACCGGGTTGAGGGTGAGCTGTGGCACACGCATGGGCACACGCGCACAGCGGGGCGGGGAACGTCACAGCAAGTATCGGTGAATAAGAAAACTGCGTTTCTGGTGTAAAAACACCTGAGCCCCTTGCTTTGTGTACATCACGGTACGCCAGTCCTCTCAGATGACTTCTGTTAAGCCTTTTGCTCTGAGTCCAGGAAGCAAGCCGCACGCCGTGACCGTGTGTTTCGTAAAAGAGCGAGGCCCAAACTGAAAGAGCGGCCACAGCGTACTTGTTTTTCTTTGTGGATTCCCTTGGCAGGGTTTCGGTGGCGCATAAAAATAGCACGCACTGCCTTAAAAATACGCGGCTGTGTGGAGTGCTGTGTGCATCAGCTGCGTGCGGTCCCATATGTTCGCGCGCTCCGTGCCCTTCCCTCTGCAGGAGGCCGTGGATGCGTGGTGGCCAGCGTGCCACAGCTCTGCGAGGGTGTGCCCGAGACCTGTGCCTTTGGCCTTCCGACGGCCCTGGGTGTGAGCCCCGTTCACGGCAGCAAAGCCAGACCTCCGAAGGGCCCCCGGGCGTGCCCTTTCCTGGGTCTTGAGCCCCCGTGGCCACCGCCTTCTTCTCTGACCCCCACCCGGCCCGGCAGCCCCGCCAGGTGGGAGGCAGGCCACCAGCGGGGCGCTCTCCCGCGTGGGGGCCCCCGGGATGTCGCTCCCCAGGGCCACATTAAAAAGGATGTAAACCACTCTCGTGCAGGGTCAGCTGTGGTCATGTGCTGGCTTCCGGCTGTGACCCTTCTCGAGGGTCCAGAACGCCTGTGAAATCGGTGGGGTCCAAACTAAGTTTCATCTAAATTCGGTTACTTTTTTGGAATCACATCTTCTGTGTTTTCCACCCTGGGTTTCACTACAGTTGTCCGCAGTTTAAATTCTCCCTCCTTAGATCACACCTGCCCCTTACTCTTTACGTAGCCGTGGTGATTTTTCACCTCTGCGAACAAACCCAAGCCCACCAGAATCCTGAAACAAACTAGCATTTCTACCTACGCCTGAACTTCACAATTTTTTTAGGGGCTCCTGGGTGGCTCAGTCAGTTAAGCGTCCGGCTTCGGCTCAGGTCATGATCTCACGGTTCGTAGGTTCGAGCCCCACAACAGGCTCTGTGCTGACAGCTCAGGGCCTGGAGCCTGCTTCAGATTCTGTGTCTCCCTCTCTCTCTGACCCTCCCCTGCTCGCACTGTCTCTGTCTCTCAAAAAATAAACAATAAAAAATTTTTTAAATAAAAACTTAAAACAAAATTGCTTTTTAATTCTCCTTTGGGTCCGCAGCTGCATAGAAAAGTTACTTAACATAGTACACAGTTTCCAGGCTAGACTCTGATGTGCAGGAACAGTCTCCTGCCCTCCGTGGCGGGGAGGACACTTTCGAGGGGTCCTAGAAGCCCAGCAGACCCGGGGCAGTGGAGTTTGGTGATGATGCTTTCTGTAAGAATTCGGGTGGCTCGATCATCTGACCTCTCCACATGCGTTGTGTGGTTTCGTGTTCCAACAAGGGGGTAATTGTGATGCACGCTCACGCCCCGTTGTGCTAACACATCCATCCTCCTGCTTGGTGGTTAGTAGAAAGGGCGGGTTCAGGCACGGGGATGGCTTGATCTGCTAGCGGAAGTACTGTCTGTATCATTCCTTGGGAGTTTCCATGCGCCCGTGTTCTTGAAAGTTGGACACCTTTGGGAAGAAGGGAAATAGTAAATGCCTGGCTTCCTTCCCGCCTTGTCTTTATTTTTTTTTTTAATATTTTTTTAACGTTTTATTTATTTTTGAGAGAGAGGTATCGTGAGCAGGGGAGGGTCAGAGAGAAGGCCAGAATCTGAAGACAGGCTCCAGGCTCTGAGCTGTCATCACAGAGCCCAATGCAGGGCTTGAATCCACAAACCGATCATGACCTGAGCCACTCAGATGCAACCCCCCCCCCCCGCCCCCGCCTTGTCTTAAGAAAGAAAGAAATAAAGAGGCTCATTCTTTCAGACGAGGATGGAGCTGGGCACCCTGCTTTGCCCGCTGCCCCGGGGGTTAAGTTCAGGTAATAGCCCTGTGTATTGGACTTCTGTAAAGCTCTGTCCCTGTCCGTAAAGAACAAACAGAACATTAATTCCAGAAGGCTTCCAAGTTTTATGTGATCCCGAGGAGAAAAAGCCTGAAACGGGCCCCTGGTTTATGAGAAGCACCAGGCCTGCCTCCTGCGGGCTGCAGCGGCTTCTCCTGAGACTTGTCCTCGGGGCTCAGACAGGAAGCGGCCGGGCCGGCCAGGCTCCAGCTCTGTGACCTGTGTCAGAGCCGTGACAAAGACCAGGCCGGCCTGTTGCCTGAAGGAACAGGATGGGCTTCTCCAGGAGGGATTAAAAGGTAAGTTGGATCCTGGACAAATCAGGCCAACAGGCTTTTTGGAGGCTGAGGTTTTGTCGACAAATGAACTTGGCTCTATTTTAAGCCATGTTATGTACCAAGACTTCCTGTTTTTCCCAAAGAAACCTCTTGTTTTGGTTTTCGTAATGATGGATTTATTGAAACGTTTGCTATTCAAGGGACCCATGTTGTTTTCCAACCAAAAAAGCAAAACTGGAGATTTTGTGGCCCTGAGAGCAAAAGAGATCCACAACAGGGCGAGAACCTCACTCCCCAAAAACCGCTCATTCAGGAATATTTGAGCCGCGGTCGCTCATCAGTGAATGAACAAAGAGCTAATTGCCAGTCAGGGTCCTAGACCGGGGCCAGTCAGAGGACAATTGAAAGGGTTTTTTTGTTGTTTCTCTGGGCTAAGTTAAGCCATGTGTGTCTCTCTTTCTAGGAGTATCGGTCTGGCCAATCAGGGCCGTGCAAATCCCACTCACTTCCTCCCGACCTTTCGACACCGACAGATGTTTTTTCTTACAAGTGTTGTTGGGGCTCTCTCTACGTGCTGACCTCACCATATTTTAGGGAAGCCATTTTCCTAAGTTCTGTTTCTCAAATTCCGTTTACCCCATCCTGAGCGCCCCCTACCAAGACTAAGATCACCCAGCCCCCTGTGTCTGCCACTTCCCGTTGTCCCTCTTGGACGTGGGAGGGGGTAGCCTAAGGCCACCCTTGGACCCCACGGAGCTGGAAGCACCTGAATCTCGAACTGAGGAAAGCCGTGGCTTGAAGAAAAGCAAAAGTCTGGTGGAGACTCGCAAACCAGGAATGTAACAAAGGGCCCAGTGTGTCCCTGAGAGAACCTTCTAGAATCTTTGGGCATTTCACAGGGATGTGTGCCATGACTGTAGCTCATCAGACACTGGGAGCCTCCACGAGTGTGACCAGGAGGTGGGTCCCTAGCAGGTGACGTCGTGGCAGCCATGCAACCTGGATGAGTCACTGCCCGGGGCAGGGGGTCGGGGGTGTTCGTGTCAGAGGTCCTAAATCCACAGAAGTGGCTGCACCTCACGTCCCTCCTCTGAGCGCGTGGGCGCGGTGTCTGTCCTGGAAGCACGGAGACCGAGCTGGTATTTCAGCCTTGACTTGACCCGCCAGCGTGGCCGGGAGACCGCAGGGCGAGTTCTGCGCCGCCATTGCTGATCTGAGCTGCCTCTGGGCTCACTCTTCCGCGAGCGTCCGGGCCGGGGTTGTACCTATCTTCTGGGATCACCTGGGGTGTCGGGAACCTGCCCAAAGCCACCCCAGAGCAGGTGTGACAACAGGTGGTGCTAGGTGTGTTCTTTGCCGTGTAGACTGTGCCGTCACTTACTCAGTTTCCCACAGAGGAACGTGCTGGCCTGCTACCTCTGTGCACGGGGGTGGGGGGGGGTGGGGGGGGGTGACTTCACGCTCAAAAGCACCCCAGCCAGTCGGGTCTGTGCTGGGGGAGCTGCGCACTCCGGAGACTGGAGACCGGATGTGTTTGTACCTGGACTTTGTTTTCCTAATGAGTTTACAAACCAGCCGGTCTTTGTTCGGGTGATCTCTTGGTTCCCCATGTGGGTAATTCCCTCCTGGGTCTGGGGAGCCCCGCCTTCGGGGGGAAGTGTTCACTGTGGCTCAGGGACTGTGGGTGCAGATAAATGAGATGTCACTGCCCCATTTTCAGCCTGGCTTGTGTGGCCCGAGGTGGCTCCCAGGCTTCCAGATTCTTGCACTAGAAATGCCTCTGCAGAGCTGCTGGGGGGGAAGTGACGTGGGGGCCCCTCGGGGATGAGCAGACACATGAGCTGGAAGTGACCCACAGTGGCCGACTCTCGCATTGTCCCCTCTGGGACGGCAGCAGAAGTTTGGGGTTGGTAACTTCTCAAGTCTCAGAATGTTCCAGAAATGGTGTAGTTCCAAGAAAACGTCAGGGCCCACGCAAGCGTGTGTGTGCGCGCGCGCGCACCCATGCACCATCGCTGCAGTCTATGCCTTTTCTGCTCTTTGGGCTCTGGGTGGAGCTTGCTGAGACCTCGGGCTGCCCTCTGTCGCTCACGTTGCAGGGACGGGCTCTGTTTCCCTGTTACCTGCGTTCTTTTTTCTCTGATTAGCAGCACTTGACTTGAACAGGAGCTGCAGGTCAAGGACCACTTCTAAGAACAGGAAAGCGAGGGGCCCGTTGATCCAGCGACTTGCCTGGCCGAGGGTGGCCTGGAAGGCTGCATTCCTAATGTGGGGCCCGGCCCCTGATGGACTTCCATAACGTCCCTGAACTGATGCACGCGCACAAGTCAGAGCGGAGACCCCGGCGTGCCTCCGTTAACTCCGCGCGTGTTGAACTCAGCCGGTAGTCACTCGAAGCACCTGCGAAACTCAAGGAGGACTTGGGTGTTCTCCAGGCCCGCGGGCACTGTGGGCGCGTGGACAGTGCAGGTCACCCCGGAGCCCACAGAACGGGCTACACCACAGACCTCGCTCACGGAGCATTTGGGTGGCTTTCCGTTAGCCTTCTCCGTCCTGTAGGTAATGTCAGCTGGCGCAGTTCAAGGGTGTCGTTGTGGTTTTTGTCTGTCCTGTTGAACTCCCGTATCCGTGACCACAGTGTGTTCAAAGCAGCGAGGTCTCAGATTTGGGCAGCAGAACAGTTGAAGGGTGAGGACGCTTTTCTCTTGGTGTCCCTCCCTGAAATCACAGGTCCCTGGCTTCCAGGAGGTGACTGGGTGTGTTGCAGGAGTGTGGTGGCTGGGCTGGCAGGCCCTTCCCCCCACCAGCCAGGCCCGTTCTCATTGCCCAGCACGGCAGCCCCCGGGGCCCAGCACCCGGTGTGCCCCTATGTGCCGAGTTTTCGGGGAACACGGCCGCGCTCAGGTGGATGTGGCGTTGGCGCTGTGATGATAAAGCCACGATTCTTGACAAGCCGCACCCTGGGGGGCCACCCCTCCGCCACAGCCCCCGGGACCCCGGCCACGGTGATCCCCGCTTCCCTCAGTCGAGTTCTGTCGCGGCCGCTATCATCAGTAGGCGTGACTCCGTCACCTGGGGCCACCGTAGCCTCGTACTGGGTGGCTGAAGTGCAGAAGTGCATTATCACACGTTCTGGTTCTGGGGACCAGAAGTCCGAGCGGGGCGTCCCCAGGGTTGGTTTCTTGTGCGGGCTGGGAAGGAAGGACCTTTTCCAGGCTTCTCTTCTTGGCTTGGAGATGGCATCCTCACCGTGTGTCCTCACATACCGTCCCTCTGTCCAGAGCCCTGTGTCCCGACTTCCCCTTCTTAGAACGACCTCAGCCTATGGGACTCACCCTTGTGATGACTTGATTCCCTCCATAAAGGCCGTATCTCCATATAAGGTCACATTTCGAGGTACTGGTTTTGGCTTGACTGTAATTTGGGGAGGTTGGGGGATGGGGGCACAATACAGTCCTGAAACAAGGCACTCACCCTGGGTGCGACTGTGGGCAGCCAGCTGTAAACGTGTGTGAACCCCTTGGGGTGGGCACTCGGCAGCCTGCCTTGCCCTGGAATGACATCTTGTGCCATTTGCACATGGTGTCTGGTTCGGGGACACATAGTGTCCAGACGTCCCACCTTCTCTGAGCCTCCCTTCCACTATTGTCTGGTGGGGTCTGGGGTGTAAAGCATCCCCATAAACCACCTCAGAGCAGAGCTTTAAATGGCCATCACCTTATCAGGAGCCTTTAATAGGTTTTCACATAAAATCTGGATCTTTGGGCATCAGCACGTGGTGAGCTGTGACTGTCTGAACAGGTGGTTGTGGTCACGTGAACCATCCGGTGTTTGTCCTGCTTGTGAATAACCAGGGTCGTTATGACACAGATTCACACCTCTGGAAAATACTCCCGGGAGCCGACTTCTCTCCCCTGTTGCAGCGTCCTCCCTACAGCAGGGGGGTATTTTAGCCCCAGTTCAGAACATTCTGGGCTACAAGAAACGTAAAAATGATACTGTTTACCCACTAAAGACGTGGAGAACAGAACGGGGTGGGGGCGCCTGTAGCGCGGGGGAAATAGTTCAGGAGGAGGACTTAACTCCAGGAATAATACCCTGAAAGAGAAAAACAAAAGGAGCTGTGCAGAGGCTCCCTTCTCGAATTCAGTGAGCAAAAATGAATCTGTGACACAGAGTGTCACCCGCTTCTCCTCCCCCATCTGACTGCCAGCTGGCCACGCTCCTTTAGTTGCAGTCATGGATACAAAGCCTGCCTCCCCTCCCGGGTTTCCAGCCCCCCCCCCCCCCCATCCTCCACATTAAAACTATGTTAAGCAAAATAAATA
>PJEM01006793.1:0-58345 GCA_004023845.1 Helogale parvula | reverse complement strand
GTCTGGGGAACTCCCCAGGTTTGAAAAGGGCTTAGTATCTCTGGGATGTTGCGTTAATTATTTATGTCCTTAGAAATTGTGCTTCTTTCTTAGCTCTTTAAAAAAAAATTCGTGTAATTATTGCCATAAATCTTTGGGGTGTGCCTCATTGCTGGGAAATTAGCCATTAACTACCAGGAAGTCTGCCGTCTCATAGTCAGACCTGCATTCTGACCTTTGATAAAGTAACCCAGCGTTTTGCATAATTGACGAACATATATAATAATCCTCATGATTAACCCTGGAACCTCACTTTTGTCTCCTGTCCCCACCCCACCCCCATTTGCTGGGTAACAGAGGACAACTTTCTCTGAGTGTGTCGTTAAAGTAAGACCACAGCAGTGAGTCGAGAGCTCAGGCGTTGTGGGGCGCAGACGCGTGGCCTCAGCCGCTACGTTGGAGGAGGAGGAAATGGGGGTCAGAGCCTCCCAAAGCTCCCCCCCCCCCCGCCCCCCGCCTTCCTCCACAAACAAGCTGGCAGGCAGCTCCCCACTCCTCACGTGGCCAGTGCCTTTCCCACTGAAGAGCCCCATAGACCCCAACCCGAATGGGAGGCCCTCCTCTTTTGCCTTGTTTCTGCCGGAAACACTGGGCACACCTGGACGGGTGGGGTACGGTCTCCGTTCCTGAGTGTCGGGGCCAGCAGCCTGGACCTGCCAAAGCACCGCCGATACCGTGTGTCGGACCGGACGCACCTCGCGTGGGTGGTTAGGTGGCGTGCGGCTTCCTGCCCCGTTCTCGTGTGGTGGGGTCAGGGGCTTGCGTCGTGCTGAGCAGTGGCCTTGACTGCTGACACCCCCCCCCCCCCCACCTCCCCACAAGGGCAGTTTGGGGAAGCTTTGTAAAGTGCCTGGCAGAGGGCTTGGAGAGCGCCTCCTGTAGCCACGGCTGGGTGTCTGTATCTTAGTGCCGGTGGGCCTGGGACCCCCTTGACGGCCCGGGTTGATCTGGTGTCAGCCTCTGTGCATTCAGAGAAGTACAGGGCCGGGCCCGGCCGGCCAGAGCATGGTCTCCGGCCTTGGAGTACAAATATTAACAGTCACGTGGTCAGCAGTTGGTGTTTCCAGCCCAAAGTGAAGAGCTAGAGCTCTGGGTTCTGCTGTTACTGCTTCCAGAAACCGGTAATGATGCTCCCTTCCCGTCCAAACCCGAGGGCAGGAGAGCAAGCGAGGTGGCAGGTCCCCTTGTAGAAAGTGGCAGCGAAGTCCTGAATGACCTGTTGTCCTGCGCCCCCAGGGTGTCCAGAGAGTAAGGATTCTTTTCTCCTTGTTTCAGGGTTCATAGTGGCGTAATGCCCGCAGACTCCTGCGCGTTCCCCTAAGTTCTTAGAGGACCGCTTGGCCTTTTGAATCAGAGAGTTGCAAAGTTCGATAAAGAATGGCCCTTGTGGATAAGCACAAAGTCAAGCGACAGCGATTGGACAGAATTTGTGAAGGTAAGAGCCAGCGCGATTGGCGGTTTGTAACCAAAGGCGCGTAGTCCCGCCCTTGAACCCTCGCCCCGCTCACCGCTGACCAGTGGGGGGCCTGGTCGCCTGTTCAGACTGCTCCCCAGCCCCACTCCAGCCAGAGACCCACCCCTGCCGTGTCCTGAGCTGTGGTCAGTAGACCTGACCTTCACACAGGGGTGCCCAGCTCCCAGGGTGCAGGGGTGGGGCCAGGAGGAGAGCTGGCGAGGGAGCCGCCCTAGGTCTGTGTCCGCCACACACCTGAGGTCATCCCACGTATGAAAGACGCTCAGTAACAAACAGGATCATCTTTTTTCACTTTGAGGTTTCCGGGACTTTTGTCTGTTTCGGATTAAGATATTTACAGTGATGAATTCCATGATATTCCTGAAGAGTCCCCGCACTGTCTCTCATTACGTGCTCATATCCCTGGTATCTTTGAAAATGTCTGGAAGTGTTTTATTCATGAAAGGAAAAATAAACATAATTAAAATCTAATGGAAACCTGGGGACAGACCTCTGCGATGTTGATTAAACACCATCCCTCCCTAATTAGGGAGCGGTAAGAGATCCAGGGTGCGTGGCCCTGGGCTTGGAGTCGAGTGCTCTTTGCCAGCCTCGTCCCGGCTGCCGACGGGCTGGCTCGGCCTGGTTCCCGGTGACTTGGCTTCGAGGTCTGTCACAGAGGTCCTGGAGGGGAGCCCCCCCAGGCAGGGTGGGCTCAACAGCACCCCCTGGGCTCGCACCCCGGTTGGCCCATCAGCTGCCCCTATGGAAGGGTTTGCCCCGGAAGCAGGCAGATGTGGCTCAGGCCACATGGGATGAGGGCTTCAAAGATGTGCTGTGTGACCGTATGCCCGGCGAGAGCTCTGGGACACGAGAATGTGGTAGTGCTGGCTATCCCGTCCCTGGTGTTCTGCTGCTGTATACGGGGCTGGGGACTTAAAGGTTTGGTTTTGTTTCTAATAAACATTACAAAAGGTTCAAACCTCCAGAGAGATCAGTAGAGTGGTTGAATGGACACGGATATTCACTGCAACTACTTTGCCAGCTGATAAGATTTGCTATCATTTGCTTTCTTTTTATAGCTGTACATGTAGATGGAGATACATACGTGTATGAATGGATGGGTGGGCTTTCCAGAACCATCTAAAAGTTGTGGGTGCAGCAGTTCACTCTCAAATACCTGTGTGGCATGTGTGCCCTTAAAGGACCTCTCCTGATGTAAAACGCAGCTCCGTAATCAGGCCCCGGGGGCTGGGCCGCACTGGGGGTCCTGATGCAGACCTCGCACTCCCGCCGCCCCCCTGCACCTGCTCCCAGCGGCTCGGTCCTGCGGAAACTACTCAGGGGAGATACACTCCATTTAGTTGTCTCCATGGCCTCCCTCACCTACGCCATTTTCTGAAAGCCTTTTTGACTTTCAAAAGCGTGAATAGTCCATGAAGAGCCCGGACCAACTGGTCGGTAGCGTCCCAGAATCTGGGTTCACCAGGTCGTGTGGGGATTTATTAAATTTACCTTTTTGGCTTCCAGCGGAAAGGTGCTTTATTTTAGGTTACTGGGTCCCCGATCGTAAAAAGCCTTTAGAGGATCAGCTTTCCAAGCTTCGTGTCCTTAATGCCTGTGGTGTGGATTCCCCCTGATCTGCGGTATTTATGTAGACGTACCACATCAGAGGGGGGAATGGGGTTGGAGAGCCGGTGGCCTGTCCCCTGTACGTTGTCAGAGCTGTTGGCACAGCCACCGACTGTTCTTTCAGACCCTCTCTCCCAAGCACGGTTCACCCTCCTGCCACCTGCTTTTAGTAACCGAAATTTCAGTGTCTGCTTCTTCAATGACCAGCATTCCTGAGATCGTTAAAGCTACAATCTTTAAAATTTCTCAGCAGGCACTGTCCAGACAGTTGAAATCCGGTTACTCAGGTGTCACTTGTCCCACGATCCCAAACGCTCGTTGGCTGTCCCATTAAGTACAACAGCTGTTCACGGTGCTCCTTTGGTGACCCCTGCATTTATATACCGATCAGCATCTTTCTAGGCCGGGTCGGGTGGGGCTCGTGGCCCAGCTCTCCCAGTGAGGCACCGAGCAGGCGGCAGGTGGGCCCAGGGACCCAGGCAGCCTGCTGTCCCTTGTTTCACCTTTCCCTCAACTCAGTTCCGTGGAGCCAGTCATTCCCCCCTCCCGCATCTCCATCCCTGGCTTGGGATCCTCACCAGCATCTGTTCTATAAACTCGGACTAACTGCGCTTGAAAACTGTACTTGGAAATCCAGAGAGCCCTGAAGACTGTCCCCCCCTTCCCCCTGCCAGCGCCCCACCCCCAGGACTTCCTGTCTCTCTCTCATTGTTTCTGATTCTTAGATTAAAAGCGAGAAGCTATCTTGCTTGTGTTGTAGGCGCTCTGGGCTCCTAAGGGCTTTGTCTTTGGCTACTTGGCTCCTTTGGTCTCAGGGAACAAGCCTCCTTCAGATTTTGTCCTCTCTCCTACCACAAGACCCCAGCGCACACCCCAGTGCACACCCCAGCCGCGGGATCCCATTCCAGACCAGCCCTCCGGGGTCTGCTCCAGCCCAGCCAGTCTGCTGGCGTCTGAGCCCAGAACTCCTACCTGACTTCAAGGCCCAGGCCCTTCCTCGCGGAAACCTCAGGGTGTGTGTCCTCCTGAACTTCAATGTCCACTCTGCCCTCTGTGGTTCCGAGTTGAAGCCAAGGGAAGACAGGGTGGAAGGCAGAATCGGACTCCGTCCACCCCCAGCCCCGCCACGGAGGTTTCTGGTCGAGACTGAAGCGCAGCACAGAGTATAGCTTTGCTTCTCACCAGCCAGTGTTTGGGACTCCGTCCAAACCAGTTGGAATAATGGACTTTCAAGAGCTGACTTAAAAGCCAGATTTCAGTTATTATTTTTAAAGGAACCACTCTATTTTGATATTGGGATAGTTTGTTCTCTGCTAGCTGATGCCTGGTCTCAAGCAATCCCAGAGTGCCGCGGTGCAGACTTAACTGGAGAGCAGGGTCTGATAACAGGGACTGGTCAGAGCAGGGCTGCCTGTTCCTCTTTTTTGATGGACCGTTTAGGTCTTGATCTCCCTCTCTGTTCAGTTTGCTAGTGTGAAGGACCTATCGCATTTGTGAGCTGGACTGTCCGAGTTTTGGCAGGTTACTGCAGCGTGACCCAGCTGGTGTGGGGTTTTGTTCCCCCCAGATGTTTGTTGGGCCGAGAAGAGGGCTCACTATCACAAAAGCAGCCCAGGAAAGCGTTCTCTGGGTTTGTAGAAGTGTAACATACCAGAGGGCTCTGCTGACGACTTTCTGGTAGAACGTCTGGTAGAATAAATCACTGCACACCATCCCTTCCTGTGGCTCAGGAGAATGTACTCTGAAGTACAGGTTTCATTTTACTTTATTTTGTAAATAAATGTGTAACGTGCGGGAAACGGCCCTGATGATTTCGTCAGCTGAGCTGTGATTAGTACCCTCTTTGCACGTAACCAGGGGCCGACTTTCCCCGTCCTCTGCATGAGAAGAGGACCTGAGCCTCCTTTTAAACACAATCCTGCTCGACATTCCTTAGCTTTGGGATGTTCTCAGGAGCAGGACGTAGAAGGTAGGCTCGTGAAGTGGATCCTGGGAAAATAGAGACCAACTGACCTGTTAAACACAGGAGTCATTACAAATTCTGGTAGTTTTTAATGTTTATTTTTCATGTCTTTCACCCATTTCTTCACTGATTATTTGTGTTTTGGGTGTTGAATTTGTTTAACGTTTATTTTTGCACGCACGTGAGAGAGAGAGAGAGATAGCACGAGTGGGGGAGGGGCAGAGAGAGAGGGAGACACAGAATCCGAAGCAGGCTCCAGGCTGTGAGCTGTCAGCACAGAGCCCAGTGTGGGGCTCGAATTCATGAACTGCAAGATCATGAAATCAAGAGTTGGACGGTTAACCGACTGAGCCTCTCAGGAGCCCCTCTGGAAATCTTTCCACGTCGACTCTGTCACCAGAGAGAACCAGAGTCAGAGAACGTTGTAGGGATGAGGTGGAAGAAGACCTTCCTTCGCCCAGTGGTGGTCTGCTCCTCTCTGTAGGGTGGGCGTGCCTCTGTGAGCACACACCTCCTTGCAAATCTCCTCTGAGAAAGTTCGTTCATGGTCTCGGAATGTTGGATAAGCAAAGATGTATCCAAGCCTCCAGGTTTTCCAGGAGGCTGAGGTGGTGGAGGGGTTGGGGTGGCCGACGGCTCCCTGCAGGGGTGACGGGGAGATCTCCCTCCCAGCGGCCGGCATTGCCCGGCTCACACCCACAGGAGCCATAGGGCCAGGATGACCTGTATCTCCGTATGGGTCGGGAGTAGTCGGCAGACTCGGCCAGAATCTTACCGTCTTTTATTTCTATGCTGTTTTGTTCTACCCGTTTGAGTCTTCTTAACGTTTTTATTTTGAGAGGAAGGGAGAATCCCAAGCAGGATCCACTCTGTCTGCACAGAGCCTGATGAGGGGCTCAATCTCGTGAACCATGAGACCATGATCTGAGCCAAAATCAAGAGCTGGACGCTTACCCGGCTGCACCACCCAGGCGCCCCCACCTGTTTGGGTCTTTGGAGCATATTTGGTACTCTCTACAGGAACAGTGTTGAAGCTGGCCATCTCTAAGTGGTCCACAATCGTTTCTAATAAATACCTTCCAACAGCCCCAAAATGTGGATTTTAAAGGGGGGATTTATAATGTTGCTATACATTATAATTATATGTTTGGATCGGGCGATTATGCACGTTTCCAATAATTATGTGATTAGCGATAATTGTTAGCTATGTAAATATACAATAGTCAACTAGACTTGACTTGAAACTCCAAGCATAAATGCAGACTCCCGCCATGTGCTCACGGAAAGGAAGGGAGCGCGGTCGAGTTGAAGTTTAATGGAAGTTATTTACAAGGGATCCAAACGTCCCCCTTATCTGGTGTGGTTTTTAGATAAATTCAGGGCGTCAGCTCCTCCCCTGGGGTGCCTCCGGTCAACCAGGGGTTCATAGAGTTGCCCACACTCAGGCCTCGATTTCTGCAGATGGGAATCCAGTTAAATGTTATCTCTCTCTGTTCTGCTCACCTGTAAGACGCAGAAATCAGCTTCCTGTGAACTTGTCCGTATGCTGAATGGGCTCTGAATGCCGCTGGCTGATTCCCCTAACTCCCCGTGTTCCTAACGGCAGCATGTTGGGTCTGCTCATTTCCACCTGTGCGTTGGGGGTGTGGCGTGTGTGGCTGGTGGCTGGTGCTGTGGCTCCCCCACCCCCACCCCAGTGGATTTTTGCCCTTGGTCTGGACAACACCCTGTCCGTGTCCCTGTTGATGATCAAACCTCCTAAGTGCCCTGGAGCCACCTGGCTTGTCTTCCCAACCTGGCTTTGAGTGCCTTTCCTCTGGTCACCGTGCCTTTAGGAAAGGCGGTCTGCTTCCAGGCCGGGGGAGCCCCTCCCGGGACCCAGGGTTCTGAGGGACGCAGTCCTGGCTGTGACAAGCAGAGAGCCGCACACGGCGGGCGCCCCACACAGACTCTGGGGACGTCCCTGGGCTCGCGTAGGTCCTGACACGCTCCACGTAATTACAGGTACTTGGGGTGACGAAGCCGGAACCCCAGGACATACTTCAGTGCCAGCTTTTTGTGCCGTGACTTCTTTTTCAGAACCTACAGGTGATGACTCTGTGAGAGGAGACCCTGTTTCTGACTTGATACTCAGGTCACCAAACCACGATTTCCTGACATCCTGACGATGGGCCTCCTGCTCTTACAGGGCTCAGGGTGTCTGTCGTGCTGTCTCCAGAGAGGCCTCAGGTGCCCCCCTGGGTTCCAGGCAAGAACTTGGCTCCGCACCACCCCCTGAGCTGTGAGGGGCCGGGAGGGGTGTGTTCACCTGGTGGCCGTGGTCTCCGCCCTCTTTTGTTGCTTGCTCATGGGGGGTAGGGGTGGGCCATCCATGGACTTGTTTCCTGTGTCCTGATTGGAGAGACGTTACATGCCAAGAGAGCCCTCCCCGTTCGCACCCTGGAATGGGGGAAACAGATTCTCCAAGCAAGGTGGGTCATCAGTCTTTCTACCTCCAAGGTCTTGGCAGCCCATCTTCTGCGCCGCCTCCGGGGCCCACGTGCTGACGCCGTGCACGGCTGAGCCACCGCAGAGCGTCGCCAGGCGGCGTCAGAGAGCGGGCAGCAGTTCCGCTGCGCCCTCAGCTCGGGCCTGCACGTGCAGACCCTGGCAGGCGAGCACCAATGCCTCGGCATGGGCGTAGGTCCCGAGGTCCTCCTGGTGACCGTGGACACCTGACAGTTTTCCCGTCACTCGGTGCACGCCTCGAGGGCGAGGACTGGCTGTCCTGGAGTCCTGCTGTCCTGCAGGGTCACACTCTTCCAGTCACTTCACTACCCATGTGTTGAACAGACAGGCACATGGTGGAGAAGGGACATGTTGGGAGGGACAGGGCTCCATCACCTCAAGGGAGAAAGCCAAGGGCTGTCTCTGCCGAGCATTGGATTCCCTGGATCGCTTTGCGGGGGTCTCATCTTAATGCGGGGGTAGATTTCCTTGGACTTGGGGACGGGGAGACCGGGAGCGAACCGGGGAAGTTTGCTGGGGGCTAGGTCGGTTGACCTGGTCCGGGGAAGTGACTGGGGCATCTCAGCGGCAAGAGGAAGGGATTCTGGATACTGTGAGCCCCGCACAGGTGAGGGGACGTAGAACACAGTGTGATGGAGGGAGGGGTGGCTTGGGCTCCAGCGCACACTGTCTTTCAAAACGTGCCCTAAAGAGGAATGTATTTTTTACCCCAACACAAGAGGGAATCAAAGCTAGTTTTCATAATAAGCTGCTAATAAGTTTCATAGTCTAAGGACAGCTGAGTGGCTCCGTCGGTTAAGCGTCCAACTCTATTTCAGCTCAAGTCATGATCTATAGTTCGTGGGTTCGAGCTCAACCTGCTTGAGATTCTCTCTCTCTCTGCCCCTCCCTGTCCCTCCCTCACATCAACTTTCTGTAAAAAATTTTTATAGGCTAGTTAAGAAATCAAGTCTTCAGCAGTATGCAAGCCTTTTTCATCTAAAATGGCGAAGTCAGCAGACCTCTTAGCGCAGGGGGCAGCGCGTCAGTCTCATAAAATGACAAAGTCTGAGGGCGCTTGTGTGGTTCAAGTTGGTTGAGCATTTGACTTTGGCTGAGGTCATGATCTTGCAGTTCCAGAGTTCAAGCCCCGCGTTGGGCTCTGTGCTGACGGCTCAGAGCCTGGAGCTGCTTCGGATTCTGTCTCCCTTTCTCTGCCCCTCCCCAGCGTCTGTGTGCACGTGCTCGCACTCTCTCTCCCTCTCACTCTCACTCTTACTCAGATAGAAATTAAAAAAATAAATAAAGCCGGCTAAGCCTAGAGTTCCATGAAGGCTGACTGTCCAGAGGCAGCTCACGCTGGAAGGGTAGGTGTGGTTACAAGGCTCCATTTCAGGTCTGGCACTTCCTTCTGAGGGCGTTCGGTGCCGTGTTGACCCCGTGATGACGGGGATGCTGTCTTGGACGTTCTCATTTTCTCTCTGCATTCATGACAATGGATGCAGGTGCTTCGCAACCCGGCTACGTGTCCTATTTCCTATTTCACCAGTGCACTCGGGTCCTTCCCCCCCCCCCCGCCCCCGACCACCCCAAATCGATTGAGGTCCACCAAGTAAGTTATTTTGGTAGGGGCCCTGTGGGAACAGAAGGGACAGAAAAGTTTCCTAAAGGCAGGAAGCTGTTTTTAAACATAAATCCTAAAACGCTGGACAGAAACCGCTAACACAGCCTGTACACATTTAAAAGCAGGAAGCAGGATGGCCCGAGCCTGCGGGAAGATAGTGCCTCACCCCCAAGCCTCCACCATGCCCCCCAGGAGCTGTCGCCCGAGGAAGGCAGAGGCGGGGGTGCTGCTGTGGTTTCTGTCCTGTGACCGGGCGGGCCCCGGGGAGTGTCTTGGGAGGGGTGGGGGGGGCGCTCCGATTTCCACCTTCACTTCCAGAGCTGCCGTGGTCTCAGGGCCCCGAGGGATGAAGGCCGGCCAGAAAAATGCTCCAAAGCCCGGCCCGGCCGATTCCTGAGAAGGAGCAAGCACTGATTGCCACCAGGGGGGCAGGACACAGCACAGCTGTCGGGGGACAGACAGACCGACCCAGTGCCCTTCACGCGAGTCCCGACGACAGATTGGGCCCCTCTGCCTCGTGCTTGATATATATGGGGTTTATATGTGGGTGAATGTGAGGCTTGGAGCCCAGAGCAGAGCTCGCGGCCGCGGTCGTAACATGAGATGTTTATTGGTGATTCGCCCAAGGACAAGCTGGCGGATTGTCCTTTCCTTTGATTTTCCTCCCTGTCCTTCTAGAACCTTCTAGATCATCTCTGAGCATCTTCTGATTTGCGTTAAGTCACACAGGGAAAATGACGAGTTGGCTTTGGGGAAGGGTGTTGCGTCTAACCCTCCCCCACCCCCGGGCTGCCTTTCCGGTCATTCTCGGAAGTCCCCTGTGGGTTGTCTCTTTTCAGAAGATGGTTTTTCACATGGCGCAATTTTCATCAGCAAAACTCATTGCGGGATTGAAGAGTTTAGTCTGTGAGACTCCTTTTCCTCTCAGACATTGGGCCCATCTTGCTTTATTTAGTCAACATGAGATTTTCGGAGAAGCGGCTCTTGCGAAGAGACTGCCGCTCGCTTGAGAACAATCTGCCAGAACGTTTGGGAAGGTGTGAGTCCGGTTACAGGTGTTTCTAGCTAACTCGGGAAAACATCTGCCATAATATTTGGCAGCTCGTGGAGCCGGGGCTGAGTGCGTTTGGGTGGCTTCCAAGCAGACTGAGTTGGACGAGGAGAGAAAGGAGACCCTGGCCTCCTCATTCCCGTGTGGAGGGGGAGGCGCCCACTCTGGAGCTCCCCCCTACCTCCGCCTACCTCCCCCCTGCCTCCAGCCTTACACTTTCCGCTCCTTCTCAGAAACCTGTTACTGGTTTCATAGGAGCTATTGGGCGCGCATTTTTCTAGACGGTCCTGCTTCAGTCCGAGGACTTGAACCTGAAAGGCCGTGTTCGTAAGCAGGGTGAGCAGGTGGACCCGAGGGTGACACACTCACCCCTGAAGGGACGTGTCTGTCCCAAGGGCAGAGCCTCTGAGCGCCAGCACGACGCAGTGTGAGGTTTTCTTCCTGACAGGATGGGAAGGAAGGGAAATGGCCCAATGGGTTGACTAATCCTGAGTCCTGAGGCCTCAGGCGGCTTCCGTTTAACACCAAGCAGCCTGGCGTACCCCACATTGAGGGGCTGCCACAGCCCAAGCGCAGGAGGTCCTTTCTGATCCTCAAGCGATTAATTTTGTGGGCGCCCCGTTCAGTCCTTGGGGGTTTGGGAGACTCTTAAGCCAAAGGACAGAATTACTTGCTAAAGACGTTTCCTGTTTTGGGCGCCAGCAGGGCAGTGATCCAGGGTCCGCGTGGGGAATTCTGGAAAGCAGAGCGTTTGCTCTACAGTTTGACCCACGTCCCGCGCCCTGTGGCCCCTCAGACGAGGCACCCGGCTCCATCCCCGGTGTCTGGGATGTGACATAAACATAACTTGTGGCCAGAGCACCTGGAATGGGGCCTGGACAGACATTGACAAACGCGGATGTCCTCTAAGAAGGAAGCTGTAGGAGGAACGTGACACCAGAGGGGCTTTGTTTCTGGTCCACTCTGTTCCTCCCATCCTGCCTGGCCCGTCATGCTCTCTGGCCAGCGGTGGTGACAACGGGGCAGAGCCCCCCTTCTCTTTCCCCCCCCCCCCCCCGTTTTGGCCCTAAAACCCAGGACTGAAAGGGGCAGGTGACAGATGGATGTGGGCGGGGGCTTCTCGAGGGTCTCTGGTGCGGGCCTTGCGTCAGGCCGAGGTGTGACCTGCCGGTGCGCCTGGCAGCTGGGGCCTGTGCTCTGGGCGAGAGCCCCCAGCCTCCGCAGCTCTGCGCGGGGCAGACCTGCCCACGGCGGGCCCGCCCCGCTTGCCAGCTCGGTCGTGTCGGGAAGCGCTCTGCTGTAACCAGATAGCGCTGTTTCCATGCGGTTCTGGGCTCCGTACGGCCCTCCTGGCCGTTTGGATGTATCTTCTAAGCAAGGGCATCCTGGGGCTGCTGGTGACGCGTGTAAATACGCGTGTAAATACCGTCTTGTGTGTGGCCAGGCCTGTTCCCTCGTCGCCTGCCCAGCCGGGCCTTTCAGCCCACGGGTGCGAACGTGCCAGCAGGGCAAAGGCTGAAGGTGGCACCAGCAGGCTGCTTTTATGCGTGGAAACCCTACGTTTGGCAGTGCGGCTCGTTAAATCTCCCCCCCAATCCATCCCAGGAGGAGGAGGGGATTGAGGGGGAGGGCTTGGGTCTCCTTCCTTCCTGCCAG
Source organism: Helogale parvula (assembly GCA_004023845.1). Taxonomy (NCBI): domain Eukaryota; kingdom Metazoa; phylum Chordata; class Mammalia; order Carnivora; family Herpestidae; genus Helogale; species Helogale parvula. Next base: position 46,440 of record PJEM01006793.1, on the reverse strand, counting down.
CGTATTTTTTCCAGAAACCTTGAGGCTTTGTTGGTATTTGGGGGCCAGAATTGGGGGCCATGGTGTTCAGGGACCAGACTGGGGCCCGGAGCCTCATCCCCCAGCAGTTCATGGTCCAGAGCCTCAGCAGCAAGTGGGTGGCCACAGCTTTGGGGACCAGTGTTGGCATAAACAGAGTGGGTCCCAAAGTTGTGTGTGCGTGCGCGCGCACACATCAGGACACGGGGGTGGGGGCGGGCGAGAGCACTGCTCCTGTCGGTGGTCTTGTGTTACCTGGACCCCTGGTGCCTGGAGACGGAGTCAAACCTGCTTTCCTCTCTCACGGTAGATTTTCAGTATCTCTCATTCCAAATAAAACTTTTTTTTTTTTTTTTTTTTTTAATGACCGGTGTTTTTCTTTTAGTGTTTCTTGTTTTGTTTTGTTTTGTTTGAGGGACAGAGAGAGACAGCACAAGCAGGGGAGGGTCAGAGAGAGAGGGAGACAGAATCGGAAGCAGGCTCCAGGCTCTGAGCTGTCAGCACAGAGCCCAATGCAGGGCTCGAACCCACGAACCACGAGATCATGACCTGAGCCGAAGCCGGAAGCTTAACCGACCGAGCCACCCAGGCACCCCGACCGGTGTTTTTCTTAAGTTAAAAATCGAACCTGACGTAGATGTGGGTGACAACAACACCCTTAGGTTCCCGGCTGCAGACACACGCATCCTCTCGTGTGTAAATGTTCTGAGTATGCGCTGCCTTTGTAGTCTCGTGACCGTGAGCTTTTGTCCCTGTTGGGAGTTCTGGGTCAGGGGCCCCGCGGTCGGAGGAGGGGAGCCTGTAGCTTCGTTCTGCGTTGCTTCCCTGGGACCCTTCTCTATTTTTAAGGAAACAGTTGGATGCTCAGAGGTAAGGCGTTCCTTTAGCTAAATTAAGTAACTGTTGGTTGTTCTTTGTGTTATTGGGCCTGAAGTCTGTCTATTACAAATCTTAATCCGTGGGAATATGGAAGATTCTTGAACCTGCTGGAATGATGCTTTCCTCTGAACAGATGTAAAGGATGCACACCTAAGTTGCAGGCACTTCTTAGGTTTGCTTCCTAATATCAGGGCTTAGTCGCTGGCTTCTGTTGCCATCTTAAATTTTTTTTTAAACAGCAACTTTATTTATTTACTTATTTTAATGTGTGTTTATTTTTGAGAGAGAGAGAGAGACAGAGCGTGAGCAGAAGGGCAGAGAGAGAAGGAAACACAGAATCTGAAGCAGACTTTAGGTTCTGAGCTGCCAGCACAGAGCCTGATGCAGGGCTTGAACTCCTGAACCACGAGATCATGACCTGAGCCGAAGTTGGCTGCTTAACTGACTGAGCACCCCGTCTTAAATTTTTTTTTTAATGCTCATTTATCTTTGAGAGAGACAGAATGTGAGCAGGGGACGGGCAGAGAGAGGGGGAGACACAGAATCAGAAGCAGGCTCTAGGCTCTGGGCTGTCAACACAGAGCCAAACACGGCTCGAACTCTTGGACCGTGAGATCATGACGTGAGCTACCGGTTGATGCTTAACCAACTGAGCCACTCAGGAGGCCCTTTGTTGCTGTCTTAAGAAGGTAAATTCTAGATTACACACAGAGGGGTGTGTGTGTGTGTGTGTGTGTGTGTATGTGTGTATCCCTGGCAGGATGGAGCGATCGGGGTTCTACAATAATAAGGTAAAGAATGCATTTGGACTTGAGCAGCAGAACTCATTTGATTGGTACCCCCAGGTCACCTCAAAGCCAGATTTCAGCATCGGCAGAGCTTTGGGCTGCAGACCTGGCCCATTTCTCAGGACCCCATGTTCTAGAATTGTGCATGAGGTTTTTTTTCCCTCTTTATCCTGCCTGCCTGTTCACATTTAATTTGTCCTTAGCCGTGTGCAATGGATTAACATTTCATCAGGGTGGATTAAGATTGAATTGACATTAAAGCGGTCTTTTCCTATTTTCCTTCTGTCACTTTTAGGCGATCCGAGGGGGGGGTGGGGAGTGGTTGGTGGTTAGTGCTCATCCCCAAAGTCCCCTGGTGAGGACGAAGGAGATAAGCCAGAGCCTCAGTGTGAAAATAATTCCCAGCCTCGGGTCGGGAGGCCTGGCTGGAGCGGAGCCCTCAGCCCTCCTCCTCGGTCTAACGAGATGTCACATGGAACAAAAGCTTTAGGGGTTTTATTTAGCTCCTAATCCCCACGCTGAGCGAGCTGAGGTCCATGTGAGCTCCCCCGCCGGGAGGAAGGGGGGTGCCGCCGAGCTTGGCACAGCCTGGTCCCCAGGACTCTGGTGCCACGGTTGGGGAGCGAGGCGAAGTTACTGTGAGTGTTGTGTTTTGTCTACTAAGGTTTCCGAGGATTAATAATTTAGGCCGCGCTTTGAAATAGAAAACCCCCAGTTGGTCTTTCCTGCCTTCCGGGAAGGGTTCGATGCAGCACGTCCGTCGTGGTGCATGTCACTGAAGATTCGCGGAGTCCGCTGCCTCCCCCGCGTTGGCCACCGCCGTCTCCCCCCTTCCAATGCCGGTTCCCAGCCGGCAGGTCCCCATCGGCCGTTCCCAGAGCTGGGATGCTGCCGGGTGGTGCGAGGGCCCCTGGGAGGTGGCAGAGGCCCCGGCGAGGAGCAGCTCCGTGGCGGACGGCGGCGCAGCGGGACCCTGGTACGAGCCACAGGGCGCCGGGGGGCCCTTCGTCTACCGGGAGGCCTTCTTCAACTCGGTGGCTGGACGGAGGAGCCCCGTCGCCGACTTGGCCTTCTACGACAGCAGACAGGCGCTGATGTCTGGCCGGGGCGCCCTGCTGCCGCGGGATTACTACAGCGACGCAGCCGCCCGAGTGCCCAAGGAGGCTCGCCACCCACGGGACCCGGGACTCGGCCGGCCGCTGCCTGGTTACGGCGTGACGGGTGGCAGGCTGACATGGGATCAGGTGCAAGGCCGGGTCCCTGCTCTGCAGGACGCCGGGCACCTGTACCGGGATCCCGCGGGTAAAGGGGCGGCTCAGGGGCAGCGGTCACAGAGCCGGGCCCCCTCGCCCATGCGCTGTGCTGGGGAGCTGGTCGACGGCAGGTTCGCGGCCGAGGCCCCCCCCTACTCCGCCAGCCAGATCTACAGCGATGTCGGCGAGAGGCCCGTGGATTCCGCCCCTGCCAGGCAGGCGGCCCCCACCTGCCTGGTCGTGGATCCCAGCACAGCCACGGCGTCGGACGGCGGCCCTGGGTTGGCCCCGGGAGCCCTGAACCGGGGCTACGGGCCTGCCCGGGAAGGCATCTCTAGACTAGTTTACGAGAGCTGCGAGGCAGACCTGCCCTCCTTCCAGGGCCCCGGCGGCAGGAGGAGCGCGCTCCCCGAGTTCCTGGCCCTCCTGCGGGCGGAGGGGGTGGCGGAGGCCACCCTGGTGGCCCTGTTGCAGCAGGGCTTTGACTCTCCAGCCGTCCTGGCCACCATGGAGGACGCGGACATCAAGTGCGTGGCGCCCAACCTGGGCCAGGCCCGCGTGCTGGGCCGCCTGGCCGCCGGCTGCAGGGCAGAGATGCAGCTGCAGAGGCAGGGCCGGGCAGGCCCCTTGCCCCGGCTGCGCTCCAGCAGCTTCAGCCATCGGAGTGAGCTCCCCGGGGATGTGTCTTCTCTGGGCGCCTCGGCCTTGCAGCCCCAGCCCGTGGGGCCCCCGCAGGCCGCCTCCCCCCGAGCCGGAGACCTGGCCCGCCGCCCCTCCAGCGCCCCATCCCAGCACCTCCTGGAGACAGCAGCCACCTACTCTGCCCCCGGGCTGGGCGCCCAGGCGCCCCACTTCCCCTCCAACTCTGGGTACAGCTCACCCACCCCCTGCGCCCTGAACGCACGGCCGGGCCCCACGTGCCCCCCACAGACCGGGGTGGCCTTAACCTACCCAGGCCCGGCCACCCCCCTTCACCCAGGCCCCAGGACGGCCTACTCCACGGCGTACACGGTGCCCATGGAGCTGCTGAAGAGGGAGCGCAGTGTGGCTGCGTCGCCCCTGCCCAGCCCCCATGGCAGCCCCCAGCTCCTGCGGAAGCCCGGTGTCCCCGCGGAGCCGTCCACCCTGCCGCCAGCTGGCCAGAGCCTGCACATGCCTCACTCGCCCTACCAGAAGGTGGCCCGGCGGACGGGGGCCCCCATCATCGTGTCCACCATGCTCGCTCCAGAACCAAGTAATGTCCCCCGCCCCGCCCCCGCCCTTCCTCCTGGGACGGTGAGGGATGGCGTGGGCAGAGGACGGTGGGGCCTCACGTTCTAGTTGCTGTCTTGCCACACCTGTCCCTGCGCCCTGATTCCTGCGCGCACTCCCGGACGAGGCGTCCTAGTCGACACAGGGTCTTCTCTTGGGTGAGACAGGTTTGCCGTTCAAGCTGACCCCCGGGGACAGCCCTGCTTCCTGTGTCTCTGGTTCAGCTCAAGTCGATTTGGGAATTTGCCTACCGCAACAGTGTATCTGGGAGAAACCCAGACACCGTTCAGGACAGAATGACACCATTGGCTCGTTTGCGGGGACAGGGGTGACATTTTCTCCAGTTCACCTTCGGTGGCTTTGGAGAAAGCAGGGTGCTTACCCGGCGCCTCCTGTAAATGGTTGGTCGCTCATTTGCCATCAGAAGTGCGTTCTCGCGTGGAAACACCCCCCGCCGGGTCTCTACTTGGCGTCAGAGGCAGGACTAACCCCCGTCGAGCGAACGCTGTGTGTGCTTCCAAGCTTGTGTGTTGAAACGCGATGACGAAATCCCGTAGAACTCCCTGTTTCAAAAACAGACTTAGTCTTGTTGGAATACAGTTGGTCGGGAGTTCTGTTTGCTTGTAGCGGACAGTCTATTTTCAAGTTGTAGAAAGAACCGTCCCCAGTGGTTGTCTTCAAAGTCTGAGACGAGTATAGTTTATTCCATGTGTTTCCTGGGGCATTGTGGGTAGAATCCCAGGTGGACATCCTCTGAACGACACTTTGAGCTGTAAGATCTTTGCTGATGATTCAGGCTGTGCATCATTTTCTTCCTGTCTTCCTTCTTGCCTCCCCAGTTTAGAAAACTAAACCCCTTTCAAATGAGATTTTTTTTCCTGAATAACTAGAATGCTAGGATGGAGGGCTTTGCGTGAAAATCAGATGTACCTTTTTGAAAGGAACCCCTTCAGGAGCTGTGGGAGCCTGATCTTGAAACCCCGAGGAAGATGGTCTATTATGTCTGTGAAGCTGGTGACCCACTGGCTACCAGGGGGCTGACATGGCCGTTTTGCTTTGTGGGTCCACCTACGGGCGGTTTCTCTCCTTTCCGAAAGGACACTGAGCAGTTGGATTTTTCTGTTGTCTCACACCGTAGATTCTGGTTTTGTCTCACGTGTGCGGTTTTTTTTGAGTTTGACCGTGCAGTGTATCTGAGGGTGTTTTTCTAATCAGTGTGCAACGGGAGAGACGTCAGAAGCACGCACCGAGATCCAGCGCACCTCCTCCTTCCCAAACATTCTTTCTTTGCAACCAGCTAATTTGCATGGCGATGACATTTGTTGCTCCAGTAATTTCATCTGATAATGGCCGGGCTTGCAAAGCGGGTCTGAAAACATAGTCCTTAGTGTTGCTAGGCAACGGGAGGGTTTGGTCATAATCACAGAAAGATTATCTCCTCATTGAAGTCCTGGAAAGGTTTTGCTGAAGGAGGGCCTGTAAAATCGCCCCATTTTCTCCTTTTCCCCCCTCCCTCCTGTTTGTTCTGTGCCTCCTCCTCGCGAAAACATGCCCCGTCACTGGGGTCTGGGGTAAGGGATATTATTGAAGTTGTCTGGAGTCTGACTGTTAACACACTGCTCTGCAGACCCAAGGATGTTGATTTTTGTTTCATTTGCGTGGCAGCAAGCCAGTGCTGAGGACATCTGCCAGCAAATAAATTTCTCTGTCAGATGATCCAGCCCTAGCAGCCGTCTTCCTCTGCGTTCCTTCTCTTGCATGCGTGTGTCTTCATGAGCCTCCCCTGAGAGCAGCGTGTGGGGACCTGGGGGCAGGAGCCCTCAGCCTGCGGAAGTGGCGTTTTGGGGGGCAGGCTTCACAGAACCCACAGTCAGGCTCCCAGCAGCCGCTTTGCCCCCGCGGGGGGGGGACCATTTACAGTGAAGGGAAGCAGCCCAGATCTCGAGTCTGGAAGCCCGGGGCTCCTGCGGGGCAGCCCCGACTGCCTCCCTGGCTGGGCCATGGCCATCTTCAAGCGTAGCTCCGGCCGCCACGGCCGCTTGTGACACAGCCAGCAGCCGTAGGCCTTGCTTTTAGTCTTCACCTAACTCCGAAGGTTCCCCGTGATCTGGAGGGGCGGGGAGGGCCCGGGAAGGGGGGCCTGGCTTCTCTCTTTGGAGAGGGCCTCCGTAGGTTTCTGGGGGTGGTTCATTGGGTCTCAGGTGCCTGGTTTTCTTCTCATGGGCTTTGGCCGTTGTAACACCTACTTGCTTTTCTCCATCTGCCTGCTCCGTCGGGGCCAGCTTTGCCAGTGGAAATAACAGGCTGGGTGCTAGTCCGTGGCAGGTTCAGGGTGGCCAGAGCAGAACGGACCCCGTGCAGCGCGCCAGCCCCATGTGACCCAGGGTTAGGGGATCTGCACATCAGACCTGCGAGAGTGCCGGCACCTGCTGCTCTGCGGTCGCTCCCGCTGACCTGGCTGGCTGTGTGGCACCAGTGGCAGAACCTTTAGAGACTGTGACCCAGCAGCACCCCCTCCCCCGCATCACGTGGTGTCGGTTCTGTGACAGCCAGCGGGGCGCCTCCCGTACACAACTGTCGTCCGAATCTGTCTTCCCCAAGTACAGCGGAGCGCACAGCCGGCGGACTGCTCTGCCGGGGCTCGCCCAGCGCTCAGGGTCACAGATGAGAAACGGGGGCTTGTCTGTTTCCTTCAGGCATTTTGCTGCTGGCAGCTGGATTCATGAAGCGTTGTGGACCCCCCCCAATCTCATAGCGGGGGGACATCTGCCCCGAGGACCTTTCAGGATGCATCCATTTACACTGGGGCTGTGGTGGTTGTGTGGTTGTCACCACGTTCTCGGCCATCAGAGCTGGTCACGCGTGTGGCAGTGTCAGATATGCTAACACGTGGTGTGCACCTGGCCTCCTAGGTAGGAAGACCCCCCCCCCCCCAGGAGAAACCCCCAGTCTCAGCAGAATCAGAGGATTGACCCATGCACACCTGGCGTTTCCTTCCTTGTCCTTGGCTTTCGTGGAGGGACCCTCGGCATATGAAGGTCTGTGCTGACACCGGGTCAGAGAGGCAGCTCCTGGGTCTTGACGGTGATGATTCACAAACCGTCAGGCTGGAGGGAGGTCACCAGGAAGCCCCAGAGGCACCCAGTGCCAGCCATTCACACCATTCCATATCCCAGAGCAGAGCCAGAGGGATGGGATGGGGACCGGGGACCATGACCCTGAGCTGGCCCAGCAGGACAGCAGGATGACGCTGGCCCTTCCGCTGAAGAGCAGGACTTTGGCAAGACCTTGCCCTTTGACGAAGCAGTGTGTGAGGGAAGTCAGGAGACCCTTGGGCTCCTGAACGCAGACCACAGACCAAGTGGGGGAGCCAGGAGCTTTGTGGTTTCTTCCTGTCTTCTCGCTCCTCCAGACATGACTGCCTCTCAGACCTTTAAAAGAGACAGTGATCCCAACCACACAGCCAGACTTTCCTGGAAGATGTGCAGAGTTAGGGACACAAGGGGCCGAGCCAGACCCACATTCGGGGTGAGGATCAGTGCAGTTATCTGCCCAGGAAAAGAAGAAGCTGATTGAGCCCTTCACTGTGCTGCCTTTGTTTTTCCTTCAAGTTTATTTATTTTGAGAGACAGAATGCGAACAGGGGAGGGGCAGAGAGAGAGGGAAAATCCTCAGCAGGCTCCACGCTGTCAGCACAGAGACCAATGTAGGGCTTGAACTCATGAACCGTGAGATCCTGACCTGAGCCGAAGTCAAGAGTTGGGCCCTCCCATTGACTTGAGGCACCCAGGCGCCCCGACCATCTGCTTCCTCGTGTGACCTTTTCTTTATTTTTTAATTGCGTATATCGGACATGTTATGTCGTGGAAGTTCTAGGTGCATTGCGTTACTTTGATACATTCATATACGTGCAGGTATCTGTTGAAAATTCTGTGTTCGTAACCTTTGAATATATACCCCAAAGTGGAAAGGCTGGATCATATAATAGACCTAGCGGTAACTTTGCGAAGAACGTCCATACTGGTTTCCGGGGTTGGACCAGTTTACATCCCCATCGAGGGTGAACATGTTCCCTGTTCACCACCTTCTCTCCAGCACCTGTGGCCTCTAGTCTCCCGGTTGGTAGCTGTTCTAACGGGTGTGACTTGATACCTTGTGATTTCAAGTTGCATCTCCCCGATGATTAGTGATGTTGAACATCTTTCCATGTGTCTGTCTGCCATTTTGGGCTCCTGCCGTGACCTGTGCTCGACCCTGGGGCCCAGGAAGCAGACGGGAAGTCGTCCTGGCTCGTGGTTTCAGATTTGTGCCTTGCAAAGATTTTCTTCCGTTCTATGGCTTTCTCTTCACGTTCTTGATGTTGACCTTGAAACACAAATGTTTCCATTTTGATGAAGTCCAGTTTGTTTCCTTTGCTTGCTTTGTGCTTTGGGATTCGAATCCAAGGTCACGAAGATTTATGCCTGTGTTTTCTTTAGAAGAGTTTTACAGCATCAGCTCTTACAATCTAGGTGTTTGACCCATTTTGAGTTCAAATTCGCAGGGGAGTGTGAAGTTGGGGTCCAGCCACCTTCATTCTACCGCATGTGGGCGTCTAGGTCAGTTCTGTTTGCATTTGCTTTCAGGGGAGCAGAGCTGCCCGAGGGGGTCCAGGGCCAGGGCAGTGGGGGAGCCACACACTAGATGTACTGCATTTGGTAACTAATCTTCCGGAGAAGAGCGGTAACTTTTTTAAGGAGAGAAAAACAGCACATATGAGAAGATTTTCAGGCATTTGGAGCCAATTTCTTGCCTCCAAGATTATATGAGTCAAGAATTCTAAAGCTCGTTTCACGAGAGGCTTGTTGGTTCATAGGACCTTGGGGTTGGTTTGTTCCTTAGATTTACGAAAGAGAAATAATGCTTGGAGCCCATAACTGATGAGCCCGTGTTGGCGCTGGAGAGCCTCCATTCAACAGTGATTCAACATGCTGCGGTTGGGTGTTTCCCCCGCTCTGGGGCTGCCGTACACAAAGAACTTTCTAGTTATTTTTCAAGTTAAAGGGAAAAAACAGTCTGTTCACTTGTACTTACCCCCTCCACTGCTCAAGGAACAGGAAGGTACACTGCAGTTAAATTTAGCCAAATAGCGAGCAGTACGCAGTGTATGAATAAAACAACTTTTTGCCAAATTGTTAGGAGAGCATAAAATCAAACCTGTAAACGCCCGTCCCCGCTGAGAAGGTAGGCGGCTCTGGGGACATGTTCTCCTGAGAGCAGTTGAGAATTGATCCCAGGAAGGTTTTGCCAAATGTGAGCGGAACACCTTGTTTAAACAAGATCGCGGCAGGCGGAAGAATCCTGGTGTGCGGAGTTCGGACGGAGAGAGGCAGGCTCTGGGCAGGAGCTCTGACTTCAGGGTCCCCATCGCCGGTGGGGCCACGGGGTCAGTGAGCGCTCCCTACACTGACCACACGAGAGCATCACTTTCCACAGGGCAGGGTAGGGGGCGAATCGGCCCAATAAGTAGTGGGAACGGTCACCATTCTGGAACATTTGACAGAGATTATCCCATCTGAAGTCCGGAGAACACTCCAGATGATGCCCTGTGAAGATGACCAGTCAGAGGGTTAGTACGCTGGCCCAGGTCACACCGCAGGCTGAGACGTGAAGCCAGCCTCTCTGAGGCCAAGCCTGTGACTGGTCCCTGCACTGTGACGGTCACAGGCTCAGTGCGACAGTCAAATGGCACAAAGCTGGGAAGGAGAAAGCAGCCCAGGCTGGAAGCGGAGGTCTGTGTGAGCGGGAGCAGCGTCAGGTGGGGGACGTCCAGAGGAGTCGCACGGTGGGTGCCCTGAGGCTCACTTCCTCAAACATGACATGGGGCGACAGGCCGCACTCGTCCCCAGAGACCCGAGCACCATGGCACACCACGTGCTGGCCCAGGCTTTGCTCATGGCCACGCTTGGTGCACATGTGGCTCCCTGGGCGCCTCCTGCAGCCCTTCTGTCCCCGGCGGGTGCCCCACACGCTACACGGGACCCCGACTGCTGGGCCCCAGAGCCAAGGAATTCACTCTCCTGTGTGCTTTAGCGGAGTGTACACGCCCTTTAGTCCGAAGGGGATTTAAGACTAGCAAAGAAGAGCACCTCTAACACACAAGGGAAGAATCGAGCAGGTGGCGAAATAAACGGAAGAAAAGATGAAGCTGGCTGATGAGGCCGGAACACAGAGAGCTTTCCCTGCAGGTTTGCGCAGGAGCCCAGGCGGGAATTTCGCTCCGAGCTAGGAGAGGGGGAATGAGAGCCCTTAAAAATCCACATCATGCCCAAGAGGGAACCTCGGAGCCCCGTCGCTCAGAAGAAGCGTCCTCTGAGCGATCCCGAGGCTCCCCTGCCCTGGACCACCCGTCCACAGGACCTGCCTCAGCTGGATTTGCAGTTGCCGCCCTGTGTCACCTCCCCGTCACGGCCCAGCCTGCCCCTCTCCGTTCAGGGGCTCCCTGATCTGTGACCGCCTCCCGCGTGCTGTCTCCTCATTTTTACACTACATCTGTTAGTTTTCACCGGACCCCCTCCCGGTGCCATCGCTAAACTCACTCTCGTGCAGGTGGGGGGGGGGGTGGCACTGCCCCCGCAGCAACGTCTGACTCCCTCTCCGGGGGTCCGCCTCTTTCTCTGGCCGGCCTGTCCGACGGCCTCGCCAGGGCCGAGGGGAAGTAGTGATTTTCCTCAGCTGAAGGGGGGCTGTGCCCGGAGAGGTGGGCCCGTCCGCCCCCCTCCATCCACGGGGCTCACAGCTGACCTCTCGACCTGACCAACTTACCCCCTGGGGATTTCTCTATTAGATGCTTTTCATCTGCTGGAATGAATATTGACTTTGTGATGGGTTCTAGTGTTTTCCTGCGAACTGGGCTTTGAGCCTGGAACACTTTAGAAGTCATTAGATGTCAAGAAAAAAAGTTACAGAGAAGAGCGGGGAGGGGACATCACACCAGCTGTCGTGCTTGGGAAAATCCGCTTCCTGGCCCACTCTGGGGCCCAAGGGCAGCGCGCTTGGCCGCCGGCCCGCCGGATAGCAAGCCTCTTAAAGGGTCTTTAGAATCCCTTTCCTTTTTGGTCTTCGGGACACATGAAACAAACCGAGTTAGCTGAAAGCCTTGGATTTCCGTCTCCCGGCCCGGCCTTGGTGGCTGTTGTCACTAAGAACAGGGCGCTATTTTGTTTTTACGGGCCCTGGGCCTGGGCCGTTTGGTCAGCAGAGTAAGCCTGGGTCTGCAGGGCTCTTCAAGGGAGGACCCAGCGGCTCATGCGCTGACCAGGAAGGGCCAAGGTGCCGGGCACACGCGGGCCTCAGTGAACCAGGGCGGTTCCCAGGTCACCTGAGCACCTGCCTTGCGGCTTCCTGTCCTTGGAAGGAAAGGCCCTTCCAGGCCCCAGGGAGAGTGGGGAGGACTGTCCTCAGCCTGGTCGGGGACCCACTGCTCCAAGGGCTTCCCTGGCCCTGTCGTATGCCCGTCCCTGGCCTCGCCGTGTCTCAGACACTTGTACCCCTGTGTCCCCCAGACTCTGCTACACCCCGTTGGGTGCGAGGACCCTCCAAGTGCCCCCAAGAAGAGAGGGAGGGTAGGCGAATCCCTGCCAGCGGCGGGTTGCCCGCGGCCTCCTGGGGCTCCTGCAGCGTCCGCGCCAGCCCTGCGTGAGCCAAGAACACGCACAGCGCACAGGCCGGGAGGTGGGCGTGCAGAGCCCGCCCCCGCCAGACTCTTCTGGCAGCTGCCCCTGCTTTTCTCATCTTCGTTTCATTTTATTTTTCTCAAACAGCCCGTTCTGTTGTTGCCATGGGCACATTTTTAGAACTTGAGAAATGCTCTGATGAAACACCCCAGAGGCCTCTGTGGCGGCCCCCTACACCGTGGGCAGGTGCGGCCTTTCTGGCAGTCTGGAGGGACCGCCCCATCCCTCCTCGGCCTCGGTGGCCAGAGGGAGCCCAGCAGGGTCCACGCCCCCGCTCTCCAGGGCTGGAGCGGGGTGCACAGATGCAGCTCGCGGGTCACACCCCGGATCATAGTGTCTGCGCGCCCCAGGCCCGCAGGTGCACGTTTTTGCAGTTCCCACTCGGGAAAGGCTCTGTGTGGGGAAGAGCCGTCGTGGTCCTTGCTTGCAGCCTTTGGGGTTCCTACCGAACCCAGCAGCGGCTCTCCGGTGTGGGACGCGGCTCTCACGGTGGCAAAGCGCAATCTCTAGGGAAGCAGTGACCTTGGCGGTGTCTTGGTCACGTGGCCGCTGTGGTGTCCGGCACCATTTACAAACTTCATAAGTGATAAGCAAGCCCTGGCCCGGTAGCGGAAGGAGGGGGGCCAGGAGGTTTTCTTGGGGGGCCGCGCTTCAGAGCCGCTCCCCGCCTCTGCCGAAGGCTCTGGGACACGTTTCTTCCCCCACCCCCTCCCCCGGCTAATCAGAAGCCCAAGGAAACAGACATATGGCAACTGGTGAATACCCTACACACTCGGAGTATTTTCTAGGAAAAGTACTTGGTGTGGGAGCTCTGGGCGGCGAACACTGACTCTTTTACCTCTGGCCTCTTTCCAAGAAGACTGACGGCCTGGCAGTTTCTCCAGTTAGTGTTGTAGAAGGGACTGAACCGTGTCATGGCCCCCCCAGCCCCCACTCCAGCACCACCACTGGTCAAAGCTCAGTCCTCTGAGCGCATCCCTCCCCCGAGGCCTTGGGGAAACACTTCCTCCTGCCGTGCCTCCACATCCATCCGGGACACCAGAGCCGCCTCCCAGTGCCCTGCCTGGCCAGACGCCACCCTCAGGTTGCTTCCTGTAAGCGTGGTCTTGGAAAGCATCGGGCCCTGGAGGCCAGGGGTTTAGTGCTTTTAGGGGCAGAGTCCCGCGCGAAGCCGGCATTTGCTGGACCAGGTTTCTTATCAGCCAGGCCCACGGGTGTATGTTGGGTCTCGGGGCACTTTGAGGAATGACCTGGTGTCCCTGAGAGCGGCTTGGGGAACGGGAGCACGCACTGTGTTTGCTCAACGTTCTGCTGTGTTCTCTGACTTCTGGACACATCCGTGCAGTCTCCGTGGTTCTGAAGGCCCCAGAGGCACCGGCAGACCGGAGGGGCGTGGGTGGGCCCCTGGAGAGGTCCCAGCCCGGAGGGTACCACGGAGGGAAGGGGGTTTGCTTCCTTTGGCGCCTCAAGATCATGTTGGATGACACTTACTGCCCTGAGATTCATCTCTTGGGTCCCAGACTCCAGAGCAACCCCACGGGGAAGCGTCTGTCGCTGCTGTGAGACTCCCCAGGTGATGAGGACCCTTGACTTGGCGGCTTCATGGCTGGCAGGTATCCAGGGCGGCCCTGGACGGGGAGCCTGCCGCCCCACGTTCTCCACTCCGCTGCTGGGATCACCTGTCATCAGGCTGGGTGAGCCTCTGGGCCAAGGCATGCTGGGAAACAGGAAGGTGAATTGTGACCTCACCCAGATGATTGGGCCTCAGGCCCAAGGCATGCTGGGAAACAGGAAAGTGAATTGTGACCTCACCCAGATGAGAAGCCAGTGGGTCCTTGAACCTGGGGGTCGGCTGGTCCCAAGCCCAGTGCCTGCCGCCCTTGGACCCAGATTATCCCTCCAGCCCATCCTCCCTCCTTCCGCACTCCAGGACCACCCACACGAGACCGGCCTTTGGGGAAATGCAGAACACGAAGCACATTTTACCACAAATAGAAGCAGAACCTTGCGTCCTTGGCTGTGGAGACGGGTCCTGCGGCCCCGTGCTTGGCTTTCTGTCTCGTGGGCCCTGTGGCCCTGAGCTGTGGAGGCTCATCCCTCCTACTTTGGGAGTTCCTTCAGGGCAAAGGGATTCACCAGAAACTCGGGGCTCCGCGGCGACTGGTGAGGGTGACAGTTCCCACCTCAAAGCCAGGAGCCGCTGTGGAATGGCTCGCCGAGCGTCGCGGGGCCGGGGGCATCTGCGCAGGGGAGTGTCCACGTGGACGATTTCAAGCAAGCGACAAGTGGCTCTTGGGTTTGTTCCCGAGCTCTGTGGGGAAAGGAAACGTTGCTGTCCCTTTTCTCTGTTTAAGGTCCCCGGTGTGGTGAGGACACTGCACAGTTCGGGCGGCTGGGACAGTCTCCCCGGGTCGCTCTAAGGAACCAGTTAAAGCGAGAACAAATGCTTGTCTTGGCGGAGGTACAGAAGTTCTACGTTTTGTTCTGTTCTGAGCTGGATGGTGTGGTTCCCGCAAGCACAGACCCTGTCCCAGAAGCCCCGCAGGAGTGCGTGCACCGGGCTCACTGCGCTCGCCCAGCAAGCCTGCAGTGGCTCATGGGAGCCTGTGAGCCGTCTGCGTGGCAGGCTTTCTGTCCACCTGTTACCTAGCTACGAGAGGAGGTGGCCTGAAGGCACCTCCCTGGGAGGACCCGTGACTCATTAAGATCCGTGTTTTATTTAAGAAGCTAATCTGCTTATCCTGTGGCCATCTGAGCCTCTCACCGACTGCGGAGAAGGCTAAAATCAGAGCTGAGGAGTGAGTGGCTTACAACCAGGCGCCCCCATGGGGCACGGCCAGCCCTCTGGGGAGTCCCTTACTGTGCGTCACCCCCAGCAGCCCGGCCCCTGGGTGCTCAGAGGGCCTGGTGAGGCCAGGTTTTCCCACACTTGGGTTTTTCCCTAACAGCTTCTCCCAGAGAGCACCGGGCCTCCACCCGTCACCTGGTAACGTGTGCGATGCAGTGGTTTTCAGTATGTCCGCAGCTCGGCAAGACATGGCCTTGGGAGACGCAGTGCCTCGGCCGCGCTGGCGCTCCCGGGACAAGGGGAGCAGGGGCCTCACGTGCGGTGTCTGCCCCCCACCCCCTACCCCGTTGTGCCGCGCATCCCTGGAGAGAGCTGGGGGCAGTGGCCGGAGTGGCTGAGGGGCCACACAGGGATGGCGTGGCCATTGCCGCTTTCTTAGCTTAGAAAGTACTGCACGCCTTTCTCTTCCCCGGCGCCAGATCTGAGCCAGGCCGTTCTATCTTGTTCTTTACCCCTGCTCCCATTCCAGCGCCTGGCCTGGGGCCAGCCCTCTGTCAGGGTCGAGCGGAATAATTCTCACCCGGGCCAGGACCTCGATGGCCCTTGGCGGAGGCATCGCAGAGCTTGGGTTCTGTGCGTCGTGCTCTGCCCGCAGGCCGCTGCTCACCCATCGGGCGCCCTGTGGACCCTGCCGCCTTCCTGGGTCTTGGAGTCGGTGGAGTGAAGGGTGGAAGTTGAACTGCTCACTGCCACGCAGGGAGAGCGACCTCCGACACGGGGCTCCTGGGGCCCCGACCACAGGCTTAGCATCAGAGAGGGGTTCTGGGGTGTCCCAAGGGAGAAGGCCAAGAGCTGGGGGTTCGTCCAGAAAGTGGGAAGACAGGAAGGTGGTCTCGACCTCCTGTGGCCAGGCCCCCCACACAAGGATGCCGGTGACCGGGCCTTCCAAACCACAGTCGTGCGCGGGGGCGCCCACCCCCCACAGGCTCGGCCCCCGGGGGCGCTCTTGCTTCTGGGCTTTAAAAGAACCGGGACTTGGAGAGATCTAGGGACTCGGTGCAGCAGGACAGTGGGCCGGCCCCACCCCCGCCATCAGCGGGGCCAGCTTGGCCTTGCGCTCAGCGGCCCTTCCTCCCCAGTGCCTCACACCCACGGGGGGCGCGCGGTCCAGTGTGACCGTGGAAGCGATGCCCCATGCTTCTGCCACCTGATGCCGTTCAGGGCAAAGTACGAGGCCCCGGTCCATTTCCGGGGGCGGGGGTGCACTCCACCCTTGGGAAGGGCGGCAGGCGTCCCCAGGTGGTCAGTGGCCTGTGCCAGGCGCAGCCGGGGCTCTCTGCCATGAGGGACACGAATGCAAACCAAGGCACTCGCCCCGGAGCCCAGCCGGTCCCAGGCCCAGAGGGGGGAGGCACAGCGGGGTCTGAGCCGGGCTGGGCCTTTGCTTTCTTCTCCTGGAGCCTCCGGCTCCTTCCTACACTCGCAGTGTTCATGTATCGTGGGGAACATTGACCTTCACCTTCCTTTACCGGTTTCGAGATGGGGTTGGGCTTCACGCAGCAGGCAGGTCTCCCGGGCGGCCGGCTCTACAGGGGCGGCAGGCTAAGAGTGCTGAGCTCGATTAGTGATGTCTGCCCCGAGTGCAGGAAGCCAGCCTGTGTGTTGGCTTTTCCTCGGCAGGTTTGCTTTCCCTTCTCATCCATCCTCCCCGAGCCAGGGTGTGCACTAACTCCCTTTGTGTTCCTGGTTTCGAAGCCCCCAGAGGAACGCTCTCTCTCTTCCAACAGCCAGATTCCCTGTGCGTTTGGAGCCCCTGGAGGGAGCAGTCACATCTGGTCCCCCTGCAGGTCCCTAGAGCCAGGCCTGGGCCGCATGGAAGGTATGCGGTTGGGAAGGAGCGAGGGCAGACAGACCCAGCTCCGAGGGGCCACTTCGGAGTGGCAGCTCTGCCTACGAAAGCGGGGAGCGTGGTGCCCGCCTGATATGAAGCCAGAAACTGCAGTCGGTCCACAGCCCCCAGGTCGCATATGCCCATGCATCCCCCCTGGTCCCCTCTACCCAGAGGTGCCCTCCCACACACACCAGTGGAGCTGTCGGGGTGTAAAACAAGACTTGTAAAGAAAAGACAACCTGGGAAAAATCAGATTCTCCATGGAGTATCTGGGGATGGGGACTCGGCAGCGCCGGGGGCGTGGGAGGGACACGGACGAGGCTCTCTCCACCAGGACAGGGTTCTCTCGGCCCCGAGAACTGCTTGGGGACACCACCTAGCAAAGCAAGTTTGTCCGATGAGAGGCAGGGACATGGAAACAGATGAGGTTTCTAACGGTAACTGCGGGCCTTTTGGTTTTTTGTAAGTAAAATAGCGCTGAGCTTTAGCAACACACGTTTTACTGTGCTCTCTGCCTTGAAGCCGCTCACCCTCTTCTCCTGCATCCTTTCTCTTGAGAGGCCAGGGTAGCTGCCGTGTAGGCGGGCCTTCCCCGGGGCCTCCAGAGATGGGGGACGGTCACTGCCTTTGCTGACTTTTCAGATCTGCTTTCTGAGCAAATCCCAGCCAGCCGCAAACCAGTTGTCAGATCCCGCGTCTGACAGTTTAGAGCGGATTTTATTACACGACAAACATGTTTACGAGGAAGGGACACCTCTTGCCGGGACATGAGGCTTTGGACCCCCCACCCCACCCCCCAGCACAGTCATGTCTGCAAGTTCAATGCTGAGTTTCAGATGCAGGTTCACTTATGACCCAGGCTCAGTATCTGGGCTCCAGTTGGGCCCCAGTCATGAGTTTGAGCCCTAGATTGTAGAAATGCAAGCCTGTGAAATACACTCCTTATCAGACCCTAGATCTGGTTCTGTGCCTGGCCTTCTAGAAATCGGGACTGCTGAGCCCAGCCGATGAGGGCTGGTTTGTGCAAGGTTGGAGGAAGTGGCTCTTTACCTGGGGAGCACCTGCACTTAAGGGGGTGCTGTTCTTGGGGGGGGTGGCCCACGTGGTCATGCGATCTGACGCTTGTGAAGTGGTCTGGGCTGGAGAGGCTGCAAGTGTAGGTCTGAATGACGTCGGGACTGTGAGGCCCGCATCGCCCCCCCCACCTTTCGGACCACCTCTCGAGTCCTAGGAACTGGTGACCCAGTCATTTGATCGGCTCCAGGGCCGCTGGCTAGGCTTGCCAGGTGGTGCGTTCTGTCTCCCATCTTTCTAAGACCCATGTGGATCTCTTGGCTTTTTCCAAGTAGCTTTTTCTAATGTCAGCTGCCAGAAAACCTGAGAATCCTGGCAACTGCCTCCAGGCCCCCGAGGCTCCAAGCGGGGTTCCACCTGCAAGGCTTGGGGCCTCTGGCACCTGAGCAGCCGTGAGGATCTGGGTTCGAATCCGCGCTCCCAGCAGTCTTGGTCAGCGGGGGGCCCACGCATGACTGTTGTCCAAGATCCTGGCCTGCCTGGCACAGGGGTTTGCCGCTTGCTGCCGGGCTGGGGTACTTCGGCAGAATCACGTCTGTTGTAAAAAGAGGCCTCTGCCTGCTGGACGAACGGATTTGTTGTGGCCACTTTGCTTTGGGGTAAAACTGCTGAATTTCTGAAATCATAAAATAGCAAAATCAAAAAAAAACACTCAGGCTGTTTGGATCTTGAGTCGCAACAGAAGGCAACTCAGATCTTCAGACTCGACGCACGGCAGCTGTCCACGCCATGTCCAGGAGAGCCGGAAGGTGCGTCTCAGAAACCCCACGGGACCGGTCCTGTCTGCCCCCTCGGTCAAATCCCTGTCGGCCTGTGTGTCACCCGCAGAAGCAGTCGCTCCTTAGAAGAAATCGGGTGCTGTTCAGATGAGGTGGATCAAGGGCCGATGGCCAGAGAGCTCCCAGGGTCCTACCCGGGACCTCCCTCCCCTCCCCCCAGAATCCATGAGGCCAATGGACTGGTCTTTCCCCGGACGATCAGCAGTGGGCCCCGGCATCCGGTTTGTTCTCCGCCGAATAGCTAATTTCACGTTTTGTTACTTGCAGCTCCAGCTGTAAATCATACTGGGCCCGAGGAGCTGGCCTCGAGCTGGGGCACTGCGTCCCTGATGGTGGGCACTGCGTCCCTGATGGTGGGCACTGACGTCCCTGCTTGTGCAGAGGCGAGCCTGACACCAGGGGAGCCAGCCCTGCAAAGTTAACGTCCAACAAGTTGTTGAAAGGAAGGTGCTGAGAACTCTCCTGATGTGTCCCACTGCGGCTGGAATTGTTCTGAAATAGGTGGGGTGAGGTTGGAGAAAGGGAGTCGGCATTTTGACTAGAGGGCCACCAGGACCCCCGAATTCTCATCTGCACGTGCTTCCTCAGCCCCTGCTGGGCCTCTCGGACTGTGTGAGGGCTCTCTTCTCGTTCCTCTGTTGTTCCTTGATACGGTGTGTGGTCTCCCTGGCTGGGAACTGGGAAGGAGCTTCTGAATGTCCGTCTTGGGGTTGGAGCAGCGTCTAGTAATTGGTACCCAAGCTTTTGGTCACAGGTCTCGGTTTTTAGTCCGTTTCCCTTCAACATTCATTGTGCCTTGGCTTTTTACCCCCCGCCCAAATCTCCTGGCTGTAGAGGAAACAGGGCACTCCCTCCAGGCCTAGGGGTCAGCCCTTGCCTGGGCACCCCCTTTCCCATAGTCCCTTAAAGGGTTATTTGCAGTAACCTGTCCATTGCATCCTAAAACTAAAAATTACTCAAATTTTCAGAAGCACTGAAAAACGTGTTTGGTTAATATGAGGGAAGATGGCGAGTTGATTTGCAACTTCACTTCGCTGGCATTTTCTGGGGTCTTCTGGGAACCTGGACCCCGACTTCAGCAGCAGGACTGTAGGGACCGCAGTGCTGGGCAGGGTGGCTTGAGTTTAACCGGATTCTCTGATGAGCAAGTAGCCGCGTGCCCTGCTGGGAAGGGACCCTTCCTCCTTGGGAGTGAACCTTGGTGGCAGCCTGGCTCCACTCTCCCCTCCTCAGCACTGGGGTTTCGTGCGGCCCCCACACCCCACGTGGGAGGGAATCTCACTCACACCTGCCTCCCACGCAGCTGCCTCCGCTCGGCATCCGGTCCCAGCGCAGCCCCTGGGCCTTGTCCCTTCCCGCTTTCCCATGTCGGAGCCCCGGGGCCCTCCTGCACCAGCTCCGCTGCAGCCTGCATGCCCAGCCTGGATGAGGGCAAAGGGTGGGTTTCGCCAGAGAGGAGGCGACCCAAGCCAAGGAGGGGGGCGATCGCTAGGCAACCTGGAGCTTGTTGCCCAGGTAACAGAATCCACGCTCCGGTGCTGTGGATGGACATCCCGTGATGCGGGCCGCCGGCCTCTGCGGATGTCTAGGATAGCTCTAGATGCCGGCCTCGTGCCTGCCCGTCGTTTTCCTCTGCGGTTGCTTTGTAATTAACAACTTGGATTTCTTATTATGATCTTGAACTCTGCAAATACTGTCTGACTAACACGTTTGTCAGCACCTTCCGCGGGAAGTCAGGGGCGTTCTGCACCTTGTGGGAGGGACGGCCTGAGACAGGTGGGCGTATCTGACCCCCTGGTCTAGGACCCCTGGGTGCACTAGCAGGTATGGGCATCGAAGAAAGACAGCCCTTCGGAATTTGGGCCAACTCTCACCCTTCCTTTGGCCAGAAGGCTATGCCCGCAGCCCCTCAGTGCCTCAGTGTCCGCATCTGTTCAAGGGGATGGTGCGGTCTTCTCAGGGATGAAATAAGAGGGTGAAGGCCACCGTGGGAATCACTGTCCCCCTTCCTTCTGCAGAGTCAGGGTGAAGGGCTGTGTCCAGGGGTGTTGTCTCAAGATGGCACCCTTGGTCTTCGGGGAATCCTTCTCCCCATTTGCACACGCTCACCTTGGCCTCTCATGGGGCTTACCTGTCAGGCCAAGAACGCTAGCAGAGGGCTCCCCGGCCCCCCAGCAAACAGCATCGGCCCCCTGATGCCTACCCGCCATGTGGGGCCATGCGGCGGGGGGGCCCCTGGTGTCCTGCCTGGTGTCGAGGGCGTCGGGCTCAGCTTCACACGGCCACCTTGCGCCGGGGGGCCACGTCGCGGGCTGGGCTGGAGGGGCGCTGGCTCTCGCAGGCCGGGAGGGAGGGACTGGATCACGGGGGTGTCGCGACCGAGAGGCCCCTCCTGAGGCCGGGACAAAAGCCTTTTCTCTGCTCCTTGTTCAATGAGGGGATTGTCCCAGGATGCCGCAGCTGTGGTGTGGGGGCGCTCTCCCCGGGCAGAGGCCACTGCGGCGGTCACACCCCTCCCACCTCCACGTGCTGGCGGGAACATGGACACGGCTCCAGGTGCGGGTTTCTCTTTCTGCTTCTGATGCACGCGGGTCGTGCGTGATGAGCCCTGGTGGTGACGCGGGGGCCTGGGGGAGGGGAGGGGAGACCCGCGCAGCTGAGCACAGCCGGGCCGTGTCTGCAGAGCCCGCGCCCCATGCCTGCGGTCACACGGAGGCCACCGGGGCCGGAACATCACACGCTCCTGGCAGGGGCTCCAGGTGGCCCCAGAGGCTGGCGCAAGGACATTCTGTGCAGGAAGGAAACAAAAGAGATGGAGCCTGGCCTTGGTGCTCCGGCCACCGGCCATGTTTGTCCCGCCATCTGAGAGCAGCTGTGTGGGGAGCTTTCTCGTTCTCACTTGTAGCCTGTGACAGCCACACCGGATGTGTCGGGAGAGGGGGCGTCCCCCGCCCTGGCCGTGCTGGTGCCGCGGTCCCGCGGGGGGTGCGAGGTGGGGTGGCACGAGGTCCAGGACCTTCCAGCACGTGGATTTGAAGGGAATGGTTTTGCTGGAGAAAATGCTGCTGCTGCGTCCCGGGGGGCGCCAGGGCTCACACGCAGCCCCGGGCACGCGCCTGTGTGCACGGCCTTGGACTCCCGCTCCCTCCTCTGGCCCCGATGAGCGCCCCACGAGCCAGTCTGCCCAGAGCAGCTGGACGGTCTGTGCTGCGGCAGCACGTCAGCAGGACTGGCCCCTCCCTGTGTCCCCTGCCCCCCACCCCCCACCCCCAGCTGTGGGGACCAGCGTCCCTGGTGTGACAGCAGCAGGACACGTGGCCTCTCTGACATCCTGGTACCCGAGGAGGGGCTGCTCGCTCCGCTGTCCTTGGAGAAATTCTCTGCTCTCCCGAGTCCCCGCGGGCTGCGTGCCCTCCCACACGTCCCCCGCCACCTTGGGCAGGTGCCCAGGGGTCATGAGCTGAGCGCAGGTGCCTGTGTCCACCAGGGGTCTCCTCAGGAGCCGTGACATGCCCTTCCTTCTTGTTTGGAAGGACAGTGGTGGCAGGGAGGCGGGGCCGAGGGGACGGCCCCCATGGGCCCCGGCGGCAGGGACCCACAGCCCGATTCCTTGCTGCAGTGGAGTTTGCCCCACAGCTGTTCCTGTGCACAGCGTTGGAGATGCTCACAGAGACCCAGGTCACCTCAGACCACCCAGGTGTTCCCTCTGGGTCTCCTTGGCTTGTCCCGGAATCTGCCCCAGGGACCCCCAAGTAGCCCGTGGTCTTTGAACCCAGGGGGCCCAGGGAGTAGGGCGGGAGCTGTGGGGTTCTCAGATGGATGTGGGTAACGGTGGGGTAGACAGGCGTGAGTGGGGGCCGGGGCAGAGCCCCCCCCCCCCCCCCCCCGGAGGACAGGCCCCCGTGCCCACCTCCTCACCCTGCCCCCCACAGGTATCCGCCCCCAGATCATGAACGGCCCCCTGCACCCCCGCCCCCTGGTGGCCCTGCTCGACGGCAGAGACTGCACCGTGGAGATGCCCATCCTGAAGGACCTGGCCACCGTGGCCTTCTGCGACGCACAGTCCACTCAGGAGATCCACGAGAAGGTGGGCCCCTGCCCCCACCCAGATGCCACCTCCCGTTGCCTTCCCTCTCCTTGTCACCAGCAGCCCCCCACCTCACCCCGCACAACCGCTCCCCTGCTGGAATCCTCCGCTGTGGGTCTGAGGGGGGCGGGGGGCGGGGCGAGAGGCTCCAACCTGCACTCCGCTTCCCCCGTCCCAGGTTTTAAACGAAGCCGTTGGCGCCATGATGTACCACACCATCACCCTGACCAGGGAGGACCTGGAGAAGTTCAAGGCCCTGAGAGTGATCGTGCGGATCGGCAGTGGCTATGACAACGTGGACATCAAGGCTGCCGGCGAGCTCGGTGAGTGCCCAGGGCCGGGCCGCACGCCGGAGGCTGGAGAGCGGCCGGAGGGAGGTGGCTGTGCGGAAGGGCCCTTTCGGGGCACGCCTCCAGAGGCACAGGCAGAAGGGGGTCCCTGGCATTCAGGGCCCCGCCTGGTGGCCGTGCTGGCTGGCCGGGGGGCCATTTCCCTGCAGAGGGGACCATGTGAGTGGCCACAGATCAGTGTTGGCTGGTGAGGACCCATCGCCCTGAAATCCCCGTGCTGGGCGCAGAGCTCAGGGCTCAGGGAGGTTTCCTCTGGTCCTGGCGTGGAGCCACCCCTCCCACCGCCCCACCCCCGGAGGCCACTGTCCGCACAGACACCAGCCCAGGTCAGCCGGGACGCGGTGGACCTACGCCCGGCACCTCCTGTCCAGCCCCATCGCTGGGAGTTTCCACAAAAAGCAGACGCAGTGGGTGGGCGCCCTGAGGCAGGCCCGCGGCACCGCGGCCTCCCCATCCCAGCGCCTGGTGTGGACTCCACGTGTCCAGCGTTTGCAGAGCATTGGTAGCGAGCGTCCCGGGCTGTCCTCTCTTTGGGGGGCTCCAAGGTCCCTCCCTTCCCTCTACAGAAGTTCTCCTGGGGGCGTGGGCCTAGCTGTGCTGGGGACTGGGGCTGCCCCGAAGCCACAAGGCTGCTTTTCTAGAACCCCAGGCCTTCCCAGTCCCCTCGGCCTTGGCTGTGCTGAGACCCTGGGGGCCGTCTGTGGGCCAGAGGTCCAGCTTCCTCCCCACCCCCACCCAAGTCAGCCCTCAGCCCCCACTGAGGATGACCCTGTGGGCGCCAGTGTCCCCAGGACGTGACTGCACGTGGACCAAGCCTCCACGGTGAGCGGCGTCCCACCCAAGCGTGAGCGCCGTCAGCATCGGCCAGATGCCCGCCTGCGGCCTTTTCAGCCAAGGGAACCCCGAACCCCACTGGGCTGCAGCTTCCGCTCCCAGGGTCCCAGCCTGGACTTCGGAGTGAGGGTCTTGGGTTTCTTTGAATGGTTAGTTCCAGGTCGGGGGAGGACCCTGATACCGAATTGCAGGGCAAGTCTTGAGGGGGACAGGACCTGGGGAGAGGGAGACCGACTGGTCCCGAGGCTGGAGCGCCGCTGCCCAGGGGGACCCGGGGCCCCTGGGAGTGCGCGTGTGGCAGGCGGGGCCGCCCCACAGGTGAGCCCCAGAGGAAGAGGCCCGGGGTGGTCCTTCCCCGTCCTGGAAGGAGGGGCAGGGTGGCAGGTGGCTTGGGAGATGGATGCTGGCTTTCCTGGGTCCCCGTCCATCTCAGTACCCCCGGGGAGTGGTCCTTTGGCCCAGTGTGGAGAAGAAGGGGCTGGGGTCTGGGGTTACGGGGTCTGGGGGAAGCCATGGCTTCCTGGGTCCGCCCTGAGCGTTAACTCGCAGCCTCCGTGTCCCCGAGTCCGCTTTGGAGGCCACAAAGAAACGGGTGGGTGAGAGTCCTCAGAAGCCTAATATAAACTTACATTTTCCGTCTTTGGAGGGGACCCACGAGAACGTTTTTTGTCTGGAAACAAACGTTTCTTTGTGCTCTTGGTAGAGCTGAAATCCCAAGCTGAAACAGGACCGAGAATGTGGTCTGACGGGCTGGGGACGGGGGAGGGGTCCTCAGATGCAGGTCCCTGTGCGCCCACCCCTTCCCGTTTCCGCAGCCTTTCTGCCCCTCACCCACCGCTCCTGGCAGCACAGCAGCCTGGGTTCCAGGGAAACGTTCATGTTGAGTTTCCTTGACAGGCCCCAGCCACTGCTTTCCAGGGAGAGAAGGGAAGGTCTCCTGAGCAAAACTTGTCACCCCTCCCCGTGAAAATGCCACCACACAGCGGGGTGGGGCCTGGCGGGGGCGATGGTGTTCCCAGGGGCCTGGAGGGGGCACCTCGTCTCCCTAAAACCAGAGGCACTCAGCTCACCCAGCTGCATGTCCACACTGGGCGGGGGCGATGGTGTTCCCAGGGGCCTGCGGTTTTGAACACCGGAAACAGATGTCAGCCCTGGTGTTTTTCTTTGATCCTGATGCGGGTTGGGTACGGGAGCTGCCTGGGACACCTGTGGGCCTCTGTCCCGTCTCCAGATTGCACTTCCCAGATCATTCTGCGCCCAGACCTTCTGCAAATGAGGACAGAACGGCCAGTGGCTACGGTACTCCTGGGTGGCCTGCAGTGTGGCATTCCTGGGCGGGCGCCCCCTTCCCAGCACACACTGGAGCCGTCCGGGGCCAGGCCACCACACTTGGGGTCCTGAGATGGCCGGCCAGGGTCATGCCCTGGATTGAAAGCAAGGCGGGACTCAGGAAACAAAGGTGTCACCTGCCTGGAGCCGGCAGAGGGAGGTGGGAGGTTGCTGGAGGCCCCAGGGCATGGACCCCGCAGGCTCTGAGGGGTGAGGGCAGAGAGTGAGAACATTGACTGAAAAGGCAGCTCAGTTACAGAGCTCAGGCCTTGGGGTGAGGCAGCTCCCACTTTTGCCCTGTGGGCATTAGAAACTCGGTCCTTGATGGCTTTTGGAGAATTGCCCTGACACAGACCACGCCCAGGACTCCAGAGGGTTCAGCAAGAGTCACAGCTCTAGAGGGTGGTCAGGCCTTCGGAGTTTCTGGAGGAGGTGCCATTGACCTCGGGGCAGGACAGTCCTTTGTCGGGCTCAGGGGCGGGGGGCCAAGTCCGCAGGATGGGTGGCTGTGACCAGGTGGGCCAGGCAGGACGGTGCACTGGTCCATGCTCTGAGCTGTCTGTCCTCCTGAGGGGGCTACCGGGACTCCGACTTCCAGGCAGCCCTCGTGGAGCAGGAACCCTGCTACCGGAGAGGGGTGCTCAGCACGGGTGGTCCCGTTGCCCAGCCCTTCACGCCTAAGACTTGGGGTCTTCCTTCCAGCAGCGCCTGGGCCACAGAGCCTGCAGGCCCGTCCACTCTGCTTTTCTGCCGAAGCAGAAGGGCGTTCTGAGCCCCCTCTGGCCCTGCCTGTGGGCCTGTGTTGAGGGACAGGTGTTGGTTCCTAGGTCTTCTGTCTTCCCCTTTTTCAGAACAAGTAATAACATGGTCACCACAATAGACTCTTAATACAGCATAAAGGAAAAGCGGGTCTCCATTACCCCACCAACCCCGGGGGCAGGACCCGACGGCATACTGTGACGAGTCGGGCCTTCGGGACCCCACGGCTATCCGGCGGACGGCCTCATGGCACCTCCCCCCTTCCCGCTGCCTACTGCTTGCTTTCTAGAAACACGGGCCAGAAGCAAAGGGTGGGCTGGACGTG
Organism: Helogale parvula; assembly: GCA_004023845.1. NCBI lineage: Eukaryota > Metazoa > Chordata > Mammalia > Carnivora > Herpestidae > Helogale > Helogale parvula. Next base: position 20,320 of record PJEM01006793.1, on the reverse strand, counting down.
GGATTGATTAGTAAGGACCTGGGGGGTCAGCCAAGCCTGAGGGACTGAGCGTCGGAGCTGGAGGCTCAGTGTCCCCGAGGTGACAAGCAGACCTCAGAACCCCGACCTCCCCGGGGTCACAGTTTGTGGCTGGCCAGGCCAGCTCTGCCACCGCCGCCCCTCGGCTGGGTGCCCAGGGGTCCCGGAGCTGCCCCCACAGAGCCCGCCATCTCCGCCTCCAGGGATCGCCGTGTGCAACATCCCGTCCGCCGCAGTGGAAGAGACGGCCGACTCCACCATCTGCCACATCCTCAACCTGTACCGGAGGAACACGTGGCTGTACCAGGCGCTGCGGGAGGGCACGCGGGTCCAGAGCGTCGAGCAGATCCGGGAGGTCGCCTCGGGAGCAGCGCGCATCCGCGGGGAGACGTTGGGCCTCATTGGCTTTGGTACGTGCGGCCGCCCGGCCCTGTCCCCACCCACCGCTGGCCAGCGCGGGGACCCCTCGGGGAAGGAGGAGTCCCGGAAGGGCCGGTCCCCTGGGACCTGGGGGAGCCCGAAGCTGGGTGGTCTGGGCCGGTGACACACAGAGTGTGGGGGGCGGTCTCCGCTCTTGGGCCGCAGGAGGGGCTGTGCCGACTCCTTGCCCCAGGCCGGAGGGGCCAATGGAGGTGGGCTGTGCAGAAACCAACAGGCTCAGGGCTCGACTGTGGGCTGGAGGCCGAGCCGAGTCTGGGCAGCAGATGAGGCCCCCGTGCGCCAGGCCCAGGTGACAGCGGGGAGCCGCTGAAGGATCTGGAGCCAGACGGTGGCATGGCCGGGTCATGGCTTAGCAAGCTCCCCTGGGGCTGGGGGCAGGAAGAGGTCTTCCTGGTGACAGCTGGCGGCCCTGGGAGTATTCGGGGCAGGTTACCAAGGACAAGGTGGGCTGTGACGGGGGGCAGCCTGATGATGCTGTCAGCGACATGGGCTTGGGTCCTGGTGACGAGGTGTAGGTAACACGGGCTCAGGGGGGCCCCACGCTGCACATGGTGGGGGGTGGGGGCTCGCTTCTGACTGCTGAGTGCCCTCTCCCTACTCGGCCAGTCCATGACTGAGCTTAAGTGACCTCCCTGCCTCAGCGTCCCGGGCTATGCACCGGGAAGGGAGCGATACACAGGGCTTTGGCACACGAGGCGGGTAGTAAGTGCTGGGCTTGGCTTCCAGAGGGCTCCCCAAGGTGTCGCTCCCCCCTTAGTTCAGGACTGCTGGGACTGCCGGCTGCCAGCTTGAACAAGGCAAAGGAGCTGGGTTTCTCCAGGGAAGTCCCATCTCTCTAACTCCCAGGGTCTGAGTCTAAGAACCCGGGTTAGGGGTGATCTTCCCAGAGTCCTATGTGCTTCCCTGCAAGGGGCTGTAGGAGATGCACGTGTGAGGGCCGCAGCGCCCTCTGCTGGTGGCCGGAGGCCTCTCGTTGCTCTGCCAAGTGGCTCTTGGACATGGTTCTTCGAGCATCGGGCATTCTTTTTTTTCCTTCTGTTTATTTGAGAGAGAGAGAGAGAGAGAGAGAGGGAGAGAGAGACGTGCAAATGGGGGCGAGGAAGAGAGAATCCCAAGCAGGCTTCACACTGCACGGAGCTCAAACTCACAAACCCTGAGATCGTGACCTGAGCCAAAATCACGAGTCAGATGCTTAACCGACTGAGCCCCCCAGGCGCCCCATCGCACCTTCCTCACCCCTGCAGTGGCCCAGCCCCACAGCGGCAGCCCGGCCGCACGCTCTTCCTGGGGTTGTTTCTTGGGCCGAGCCCTGTGCCGTCCAGCCTTTAAAGACCCTTTCAGTATATCTCACTTTGAGTCCCTTGGGTTCCAGCCGGCACCTGCCACAGCCCCCGTGCTGTGTGACTGAAGTCTCCTTGACACCTTCCAGAACTGTAGCTTTGTGAGAGGGAGGGAGGGGGCCTGGTCGCCAGGGCCACCTCCCCGTCCTGGGCCGAAAGCCTGCACCTGCCTGAGGCTCAGCTGAGAGGCCGCGGCAGAACCCGGAGCGTGGGGCCCGCAAGGCCCGAGTGTGGCCCCGGCTCGGGGCGGGTGGTGGGGCAGTGCTGGAGGACAGCCACCATGTCGGGAACTTGCACAAAAATTGGGAGGGAAAACTAGCCCGTGGCAACGATAACCTATATGCTTCTGGAAGGCCCAGGCCATTGGCTCCTCTGCGGGGCTCAGTTTTGACCAGGTGGGTCACAGAATGGAGTCGTCTGGTTCTTCTAGACACTTAGGAACGTTCCACCACACGGGTGGCAGCCCCGGGACACGGTGAGGGTGAGGGAAGGTGCGAAAAGCAGAGGCATCGGGAGGTCACACGCAGGCCAGCAGCGCCCCTGGTGAAATCTGGGTGGGCTTCTCTCCAGCCCCTGGAGCTGCAGCGGGAGGCCCCGTCTGGAAGTAGAACAGGTCGGGGAGGTGTGGGGGTGAGCTCCCTGGCAGCCCTGGGCTGGGGTCATTCGTCCCATGTTTCAGGTGTATCAGAGGGTCTTCTAGGTGGTGGCAATGCCACTCCTTCCTCCAGTGTGTCACCTTCTGTCACCTGCCTCTCCGCTGGGGGGTGTGGTTCCCGTGGGGACCTGGGGGGAGGGAGAAGGGGGGATGGCCGCCCGCCGATCACCCCGCAGCTGTCCTGCAAAACGACCTCCCTGAACCTCTGCCTCCAGACCAGGCAGTGGTCCCCATCGCTCAGCAGGAGCCGGACACGGCCCGCCGCCAGGTGGCCCTCACGCGGGCTTCCTTGTTTGGGAAGGGACGCCTCCCCGCGTTTCTTCCTCCCTCCCGGGCACCCGTCGAGCAGTGGTTTCCGATAAAGACGGGCCGTGCACACTTCCGACTGGTCCCCTCCCAGCAGCACTCAGGCCAGCACGCTTTCGGCCTGAAAACCTCTCCCTGCCCGTGGGGGTTGGTGGGTTTGTGCAAGTGACGGAACCGGGGGAGTCGGGGAGGCCTCTGAGTCTGGGTGGGTGGTGTGGGGTTCCAGAGAGGGGCACGGGGCCTCCCCGGCGGCTCGGGGCACCCCTGCGCACCTGAGAATCAGCCCGACGGGACGAGCCTCCACACCTCCCCCCCCCCCCCCGCCTCCAGGCCTGTGTCCTGTGGTTCATTTTGATCACTTTGCCCCTCCTGTGAGCAAACCCAGTGCTCATTGGCAAAAGAATGTGAATGCAGGCTCGGGTTAGGAAGCCTGCTGTGCACACAGACGGGCTGGGGGGCGGGGGGGGGCTAGTTTGTGACTAGGAGGATAAGGAAGCTGGCTGGGACCTGTGGGGTTCGCCAGAACACTCTTTCTGGGTTTGAAAATGTATATAATTAAAAAGAAAAAAACCACACAAGCAAGAAGCCCTGTCCTCCCCCCACAGCCCTGCTGAGAAACGCAGGCCTGTCGTGTCCCCGAGCCGTGGGCACACGGTCCCAGCAGAGACGGCGGGTGCGGACGCCGGGGCCTCGCTCACGTGGACACTCTCTCTCTGCACAGGTCGCACGGGGCAGGCGGTCGCGGTTCGAGCCAAGGCCTTCGGATTCAGCGTCCTGTTCTATGACCCCTACTTGCAGGACGGGGTAGAGCGGTCCCTGGGCGTGCAGAGGGTCTACACCCTGCAGGACTTACTATATCAGAGCGACTGTGTCTCCCTGCACTGTAATCTCAACGAACATAACCACCACCTCATCAATGACTTCACTATAAAGCAGGTAAAAGGACCTGGAGCCCCCCCCACACACACCAGCCCTGGAAACGTCTGTCAGAGCCAAAGGGGGGGACGGGAAACGGTCCGTGGACACACTGACGAAAAAGAAGACGGTGCCCAAGCTGTGAGTGAGAAGCCCGGTGAGGCCCGTCTACGAGGTGGGCCGGGTCGAGCGGGGACCGACAGGAGCCACCCAGCAGGCACCTGCCTTAATCAGGCTTGGCCTCCGAGAAGTGACAGGCAGGGGACAGGTCACAGCTCCAGCCTCGCTGCCTTCCGGCCCCTCCAGTTGTCACTGAGACACCACCCTGTCTTCCTCCCGACTGCTGCACACGCTTAAGCAGCCAGACAGACAAAACGTCCAGTCTGTGGCTGGCTTCTGGAGACGGCAGCTCCGGGCGTGGAGGCCTCTAATGGCTCTTCCTTCCTCCCCCAGATGAGGCAAGGGGCCTTCCTGGTGAACGCGGCCCGCGGGGGGCTGGTGGACGAGAAGGCCTTGGCGCAAGCCCTCAAGGAAGGCAGGATACGAGGGGCGGCCCTCGACGTGCATGAATCGGAGCCTTTCAGGTGAGCCTGGCGGGCCGCTGGCACGCATGCTTCCCGAGCTCCCAGCCTGGCGCCGGGAACTCCCGGGGGCCGCTTCGACACCTGGGTGCCCCCCGCCCCCACCGTGAACTTGGGGCGCTTTCCCGGAGAAGTGGCTCCTGGGCAGGAAACAAGAGACCGTCTCCAGCCTTGGCTCGGAGGGCCGTGCTGTGGGAGGGCAGGGGGCCCATGGGCGGAGGCAGAAGGCGTCTGGAAGGAAGGAGGATGGGGTGCCGGTCTGCGGAGGACCAGGCTTCATCTGTCCCCTGGGCTGTTGATTCTGCTTAGAGACCGGCTGGCCAGCCCTGCGGAGATCCTTCTCCTCAGTTCTGAGTCCCTTCGCTCCTGAGGCTCGTTATAAAAGTATCGGTAGGCCCTTAAACGCCTTCGGGAAACATACGACTGAACAGAGCTCCCTTTTGACAAATAGGACAGGGGTCGATAGTCAAGTTTTCTCATTCACTGTGTTTGTGTACATTTATCCAGCTTTGCTCAGGGTCCCTTGAAAGATGCACCGAATCTCATTTGTACGCCCCACACAGCTTGGTATAGTGAGCAAGCCTCACTAGAGATGCGGGAGGCAGCCGCCACCGAGATCCGCCGGGCCATCACAGGTGAGCCCCCCGCGCTCCCGCTGCACCGGTGCCTGGCGCGCCGCCACGTACCGGTAACACGCACGGGAGGGGTGACACAGGCTGACTACGGGCAGGAAGAGTTTAGAGATCAAGCGGATTCCACTTTGAATGAGTTGTATGCAGTTTATTAAAACCCTGAACTAAATTTCGGACAAAACCTTTCTAGTCGGCCAGTGGTGAGCCTGCGAACTGCATGGGGGGCGGGGGGGCGAGCTCCCCTATGCTCCAGCTGAGGCCTGGGTGGGGATCTCAGCACACAGGCCCTGGAATATAGCACGTTTTCTGAAAACCGAAGGGTCAGCCCTCTTGTTAGAGCATGAGAGACGACGGTTAGACTGCCATCAGTTCGAGCACTGCTCGTGGTTCCTCCCAGTAGCAGCTACCGAGTAGAATGTTTAACTCCTTGCTTTAAAAGCACGTAGGATTCATCTTAATTGTCGTGTTCCAGGTCGCATCCCCGAAAGCTTGAGGAACTGTGTGAACAAGGAATTCTTTGTCACAACAGCTCCCTGGTCAGTAATAGATCAGCAAGCCATTCATCCGGAGCTCAACGGCGCCACATACAGGTGAGGAGCGGGATGGCACCGGCCGATGGAGCACCGCTCCGGGAGATGGGAGGGGCGTGAGTGGCGTCAGCCCCGCCCCGAGCGCTCCTGGCGCGGTGTCTGCAGCCCTCAGGTCTTCCGATGTTCAGTTTCTGTGCAGCAAACACAGCTCTCGGGTACAGCCTAGAGTCGGGGTTCCTACTCCTAAAGAGAGCAGGAACAGGTGTGTGTTCCCCGCTGCTTCCCAAGCCATTTCAAAGCCCAGAGGGCTTCTAGGTGGAGAGGCACAGGAATGGTTTCCAAGTGAAAGGGCATGAGGTTGGTGACTTTCCTAATTTGAACCTCCTGGCCCAGGGCGTGGTGCGTTCGACTGGGGAGAGTGCCCGGAACACACAGGGCCTTGTGAAGAGAAGGCGTGGCCCAGGGCACATGTGACAGGCAGTGCAGGGGTGCCCTGCACCGGGCACCCCTGCGAAGGGAGCTCACCCTGCTCTGTGCAGGGCTCACAGCAAGACCACTGTTCCCACTGCTTAAAGGAGCTGCAGCCTCCAACTCCAGAAGGGAGTTTTTTGTCAACTTCCCCATGGTTGCCCCATCCCTGGCCAGATGGTTGTCCCTGGGGACCTGTCCCATGCGCTGTGGGACATGCGGGAGACGCCCTGCCCTCCCCCAGCACGAGTCTCCGCCCAGAAATGGCTCTGGCTGTTGCCTCCCACCCCCTCTTGACCATCGGGGCCGGGAACACACAAGTACAGCTCGTGCATTGGGACCCACCCGGGCAGGGGGAGGTGACCCCTTTCCTGGGCCTCCCGAATCGGCACCTGATGCCACTTCCCACTCTGCACTGTTGTCCTTTAGCGGCCATGGCATAATGGTTCCTTCTGACAGACCAAGGCTGTGTGGCCCCTTGGAATACTTCTGCTTGAGGGGCCGCCGCTAGGAGGAGGATCCTGTTCCCGAGTCCTGGGTTTCTGAGCGGTGAACAGCTGTGACAGGCCGCAGGAGGGGGGCCAGGAGTAAAGGGTTTGATAACTGTTGGGGGGGGGGGGGAGTCTTGGAATTCTAAAGCACCTGCCTGTTAAGTACGTTTCATCCTAGAACTGTTTAAATACACCGACTCACGTTTGCCTAAGAACCATATGTTCTGTAGGCGGCTTAATGCCACATGTCCTTGCACACAGTGACTTGTGTGCTGCAGCGTCAGATGAGCCCTTTGCCAGCCCCCCGCCCCCTGCTGCCGTGTCCTGTCCCTCGACTCCGGCCACCAGAGTGCAGAGGTAGCTCGCCTAGGAGGCCATGCTTCCTATCAAAGAGGACTTTGTCCTGCCTGTTGGGAGATCATTAAAAGCATCTATACATCTTTTTTGGTACGAAACATCTCCCAAGTGCAGGATGGGCTAGTCCTGTTGTATGAAAGGAAGCTTACAAAACTTGTGGTTTAGTTTTGATGTAGCTAAACAGACTTCATTGTGAATTAAACATCCACGTTTTAGAGTTTTCACATAGAGGTCTCCTTGCATGGGGGTTAAAGGTGACAAAGTAACTCCTAAATAAACCCCCCGAAGCACAGAGTCCAGAGCGTGGCAACTCCCGGCCCTGCACTCACTGGCCCTTTCTGTGTGTGCTCCTCAGATACCCGCCGGGCATCGTGGGCGTGGCGACCGGAGGCCTTCCCACGGCCATGGAGGGGATCATCTCCGGCGGCATCCCAGTGACTCACAACCTCCCCACCGTGGCGCACCCTTCCCAAGCCCCCTCTCCCAACCAGCCTACGAAACATGGGGACAACAGAGAGCACCCCAACGAGCAATAGCAGAGGACGAACGAACGGCCATCCTTCAGATAAACCCGGGACCAAGAGACAGTGACAAATAGGTGAACTGAGGAAAAGGAATCTGTCTTTCTAACCGATTCCGGACACACGCATCACTGACGCTGCAGTGTTCGAAGCGAGCTAGACGCCGGGACGCGGGGAAGCAGGCGCCGTCGTCCGGGGCAGAAGCGCTGAGAGACTAGGACGTGATTCATTAACGACCAACTTCTGTTATTGTGTGTTCCGTTCTTCATCTGTGCATCAAATCACAAAGAATAAATAGATCTGTTTCCTTGATCAGCCCCTTGGGCACAGCAGGTCCTGAGCACCTTGCTCCAGAATGCTGCATCTGAAGTCCCAAACGTCAAAATAAAAAATGCTGAGAGGAAATCCCCCTCCTCTGACCCTGATCCCTTAGGTCCGTGGGGGCTGGTCACCTCTTCCGCTAGTAGGAAGATCCGATGCCTACAAATCGGGGAGGAGACTGTTCGCCTGTGCGGCCGACCGCACGCGGGGGACCGAGGAGCGCGCGGCCTCCTGTACAGAAGCCTCTCCCGTCTGAACTGCACACTGAGCGGGCCAGGTGGTTGTGAAGTCAGTACTACCCTCTGATGATGCAAAAGAAAAAAAAAGAAAAAAAAGGAAAAAAAAACGGAAAAAGGAAAAAAAAAGTATTAAGTTTCACAAGCTGTTTGTACTCAAATATATTTTCTCAGTTTCAGATCCTCAGCTATTTTATTGAGTGGAAAGTCTTGAGCTAAAAGAGTTCAAGAAAAATAATGTTGCATTTCCTTATGTCTCAGGAAACACTTTTTATGGTAACTTGTCAGATTGTCTATGAACAAACCCACTTTTTTAGACATTGATAAAGTCTTCTTTTCTTCACGTGCTATTTTATACAAGAACACTTCAGGTGTGTTATTAGATGTGACTGATTTTAACAAATCCTATTAGATTTGTATCAACTAGTTACATGTTATATTCATAGTCTTTTGTGAATCATCGCCTTTTTGTTTAAAAGATGGCCTATTTTGAGCCTTTGTATAGGTACATTCCTGTTTTTGTGACAAAAAAACCTTTAAAACTGTCCCAAACAGAAAAATAATGGCTATCAGAACTGTTTTGTTTTCGTGTGAGTCACCGTTCCTGTATTTGTTTATTGTAAAGGTGGACATATAGCGTTCAGTGCAGTTTTCAATAAAAAGTAATAAAAATTTGTTAAGTTCTGAAATTCAAGTACATCTCACCCATGTAAAAGTTCTCTAATTGAGATGTTTGAAAGGCAAGTACATTCTCAAGTCCTGTTACTTGAGGCAGGGTTCAAAGATGAACGGCTTCCTATCTACCTATTCCATAGCCAGACTCGAAAAGGCCGATGATCACCTGTCAAAAGTCAACACCTCACATTAATAAGCCTGTCGCTAACAGATCATGCCATCCTTTAAATGAAACAGTGGGTTGGAACTAAATCGATTCAAGAAACAAAATTGGTCAAGTTAGAGTTTTGATTTTAATTTACCCAAAAGCAAAATTACCTGGCTCAAGCAGTAATGCAGGAAGGGAAGTGGATCTCAAAATTCTTTTAAATGATATTTACAAAGAAATCTTGCAAAATAATTAACATCAAGGTGATTTAAAGGATTTTCCTTTTTAAATAGCATCAAACCCCTTTGTACGATTGGCATCTGCAAGTCGTAGGCAATCAGCGAGTCCAATTCCAGGTACCAAACTCCCTTTTGCTCCCTTCCTGTTAAGAAAAGGATGTCTTGGAGGCATCCACCTCCTCCCTCGCTCCTGTGAGGGAGGTGGTCCCGTCCCAGCCCTCCCAGGAAATTCCCGTTAGAGCAGCCTCCTATGGGCAGACGTGGAGGCTACTGACCCACCCCTCCAGGAAACCAGGCGGGAGCTAAACATGCCAGGAGTTGGCAACGAGGGTGTGACACGTGCCCGGAAGCAAACACGGCAGTGCTCCATTAACGCAGATGGAATCTGGGACGTGGTGAGCCCAGAGTCAAAAACCACAAAAAGGCAGGTTTCAGGTCTGTGGTGCACCTAGGTTTTGTTTAATTAGAACAGAAAACTCCACACTGTATTCTCCCTTAAAAAAACCAAAGTTAAGTCCATACAGTTCTGGTTGGTATTCCTGTCCAGAGTCCACCAAGACAGTGACCTTTGAGAAAGGACCGCACACTCTCCTCTCGGGACGACAGCTCTGGCTGTTTAATCGTTCAAGAGCTGAACACAGCACTGACTCACCAACATTTTGGCCCTTTCCAGCCCCTGGGCGAGGAAACCCATTTAAACCCCCACCCCTGTCCGGAGCCTAGGAAATGCCATCCTCTCTCTACCTTTCCCACGGGGAAGAACACTGTACCTGTTAAACTAGGCGTGCTCAGGCTCACGGCTCATAAATAAATAAATAAATAAAGAGGCACCTCGGGGGGACCACTCAGCAGACCGCCACACACAGGCTGATGCTGAGCCAAGGATTCCTGGACAGCACTGACTGCTGTGTAGACCGTAGTGACTAGATGCTTCTCTCTCCAGCACTTCTCTTTGGCTTCTTCAGTTGGGAGGGCAACCTGCTTACCAGCAACTAGAACAGGAACCTGTGCCCCCGAGAGAATTACTCCTATGTGTGGAGAAGTTTCTAGAGCTGCTCTGCGAAGTAGTCAGACAGCCTTCTAAAAACTTACTGACCAAAATGGAAGTCAACCCGAGCCAACCTGCAGGAAAACCCAGCCGCCTGCAACAGTAGCGTTTACCATTATTACATCAACACTCTCTCATCCGGAATCAAACTGCCAAAGTTTCCTGCAAGTTTCAGCAGACGGCAAGAGGAATCCCTTCACCCTGGAAGGATCTTTCCGTGGACTGTTCTCCGAGGAGAAAGAACTAAGAGATGGTCGTCTCCTGGGTGTTCTTCTATTTTTAGTACTCCAGCATCAAATCAGAGGCTGTGCACATTTCAAACACCATCTAAACAGAACTGAGAAGAAAACGAGTATTGAAAGGTTTTTCACAGCCTTTCCATCAAAAGGGAAGGAAGCGTGTGCGTACGCGGCGGGGGTGGGGGCTTCTTTCCAAATTCCTCAGCACACAACAGTCTACAAAGTGCTTGTCGGGCACGGAGTCTGTGCCCCTGAGACAGGGCCGGGCGCCCCGCCCAGCGCGGAACGTACACCCGAAGTGTCCGGTAATACTTTTTATAAGAAGATTTCTATCTAAGATTATAGTTTTAACTTTTAAGTAATGGCCACAATTAACCAACATGCAAAAATTCTCAGACTGCTCTGAGAAGTCCGTTACACGATGCATTTACCACCTTACTGCATTTTTTAAATCTTTATTCTATACGTAACCGATTCCCAAGGAGCCCAAGCAGAGGCCTGCCTTCCTCTCACAATCTGCCGAGAGCAGAGCTGACGAGGCCCCCACAGCGCCTCTGCGGGCGACCTGGGAGCAGAACACTGACAACGGAACCCAGCGAGCCAGTTTCCCACGATCCATCTGGCCCGCAGCCGGGGCGCCTCCCCCAGGCTGGGCGGTCGGTCCCCAAGGCCACTGCCGTGCGGGCTCCCAAAGAAGAACCCTCGTTTTCAGGGCCGTCTTCCAAACGAATGAGTACCTACATACTGAAAAGGGGCACATCAGACGCTTTGTAAAAAGGCTAAAGAACAGAAGCCCAAACCCTTTCCTGTACAAGGGACTGACGTCCGTACGGAGCTCCCTCAAATCTTTTCTTTCCTTGCAGTTTGTTCCTTAAAGATTTGATTTCGTTTTATTGGGCAAAACAGGAACTAAATTATTAATAAAATAAAAGCTTGTTTTTATTTTTATGTGTGGCTGTGGATAATTTGTACAAAACGTTTCCCAATCTCTGATGAGCTCTAGTGAGACTCAACGTAAAGTGGATCTTTTAAGGTGGAAGTAGAAAGCCAGGTTCTACTCAAAAAAGATCTCGAAGGAACAAAGTCATCTGCCATGAGCCCTGGGAGGTGCCCGTGCTGCGAAAACGTCTCGATAATATGAAGATGCTGGTACAGCGTGTCCTGTTACACAACTTCTTACACAACCACATGCGTTACATTTATAGACAGATTTACAACTTGAAAGGAAAAAAGTTCTGTCTTAATAAAATTAGGGGTTTTTCTTTTTCTTTTTTTCTTTTTTTTTTACAAACTGTTGTCCAAAGTTCTCCGTCTCCTCACACAGCAGATGCGTCCTCTCTGCCGGGTGTGATGAGAAAACCCTTCGGGGCAGGTCCCACCAGATCCGGTTCTGGCCGGGCCGGAGCGCGCACCGCGCGGGCTCTGCGGGCGCAGGGCCCGGTCCCTGGTTCTCCGCTCCGGGGGGGTGGGGGGGGACCCCTCACTCGTCCTCGTCATCGTCGTCTTCCTCTCCGTCAGACAGGGACGTGCAAGGGCGGATCTGCCGGTAGCGGTCAAGCCACTTCTCCACCATGTGCGTGACCAGCGGGTGGCTCCGCCGCCGGGAGCTCTTCTGCAGGGCCACCAGCACGCCGCCCTCGGTCACACAGCAGTCCAGCCACTCGCGGAGCAGCTTCTCCTGCTGCTCCTCGTTACCTAGCTTTTAGAGGCAGGTGAGGGGGAAAGAGAGGGTCACAGATCAGAGACCTGCTAGGAGGCATCTGATGGAGACACACACACACACGTAGCTGCCACGGTCACTCGTGGAAAATCCAAGCAACAAACATTCCAAGTGGTCTCAGCCTCTCGTCCATTTTATGATTAAAACCCGGTTTCTTCCAGTTAAACAGAAAAACCTCAGTGTGGGGAAGGGGAGCACCTGGGTGGCACAGTCGGTTGGGCTTCCAACCTGGGCTCAGGGCACAATCTCACAGTTCCTGAGTTCCAGCCCCACGTCGGGCTCTGGGCTGACAGCTCAGAGCCTGGAGCCTGCTTCAGAGTCTGTCTCCCTGTCTCTCTGCCCCTCCCCTGCTTGCATGCTCTCTCTCCCTCTCTCTAAAATAAACAAACAACAACAAAAAAACATCAATAAGAAAATTCCCAGAAAAAGACCTCGAGGGGAAGAACCATCTAGTAATATTTTTGTTAGATAGAATGGGAAAAACCAAATGTTAACCTAATAAACTGATCATGGTAAAGAAAAGGCTAGAAAAACAAAGTCTCAGCTTCAAACATATGACAAGGTAAGTTTATTCAGTAAAGTATTTACAGAATGAAGTTATAAAAATTATGGCCTATTCGTTCTTAACGTGATTATAAAAGTTTTATTTAATGTACTAGTCATTATTATAAAAGACTGATAAGTCTGTAAGAATGTGCATTTTCGGAGAGCATCCATTTTCCACATCCTCACCGTCACCCCTGCCTGGGTCTCCCCCTCCCTCTCCCCTGCAGCTGCAAGGCCCTGGGGCCTGGGGCTCCTGCTCCCATCACTGCCCAGGCTTCTCGCCTCAACACTGGGCAGGCTGGCTGCCGGCTGCCCAGCTTATTACAAAGCCAAAGCCAAGGCTTTGAAAAGGCTGTGGATGAGCGAGCCCCTCGCCACCCCCTGGTCCTTCACCCCCCCCACAGCGCCCCCACTCCGGGCCTTGAGGCGCCCCCTCTACCTACCACCCTCGTCCTCCCTACCCTGCAAGGCTCCACTTCCGGGGGTCTCGGGGCAGGGGCACCTCCTCCTCAGATGCTTTTGGTTACCACCCCATTTAAATCACAAGGCCCATGTCCCCACTTGTCCCCTCCCCCCCAGTGCTCCTTGATACGACCGGGGGGTGGGGTGGGGGGGGGAGGACTTTTGTCTTCAGTCCCCACTGTATTTCCACACAACAGCTCAAAAAAGGGGCGCCCCGAAGCCTGGCTGGCCTGCATCCCCACAGAGTGCCCCCAACTACGACCGGACCCGCGAGGCCAGGGCAGGCGTCCAGGCGGGGGCCGTGCAGACGCTACTGGAAGGGGCTAAGGGGAGCGCCGGCCTCTCACCTCCTGAGCAGACAGGAAGTGCACGTGCAGTAACTTCCTCTCGCTGTCCACCAGAGGCAGGAAGGTGACCGTGATGTCGTCGTCAGTGTTCAGGTTAGCACCAGCACCTCGGTTGCCATAGCCGTCGTTTTCCATGGCAACCAAAGCAGAGAAGTGGCCCCTTGTATAGCCCAGAGCGATCGGACTTTTCCAACAAAAACTCTGTTCCCACAACAAAGGCAAATAAACACCTGGAAGGAAGAAGCCCGAAGGATGGGATGGTCAGGACTGGGCCCCGAAGTGCATCCAAAGCAAGGAGACTCCTAAAAACTCCCGAGCAAGTGCTTACCTTGAAACCGAGTATATCCTAAAGTTTCTCCCCGGAAACTCTTATAATATTTTACTCCATAAACTATAATTGGTCGTCTAAGAATATGTGCAAGTACAAAAATGTGCGTCTGCTCCAAGCTGGCTCCAGGCTGTGCGGAGTGAAATAAAAGAAAGTGACTTCTCTGTAAGACGGTCACCGCCCCCCGGGAAACGATGTGCAGAGAGCACAACGCTGCTCCCCGTCCGTACGCCCGCTTTTTTTTTAAGTCATACAATCAAGCTGAGTGAGCATAACATTCTGCAAATCCTTCCAACGAGGTCACAAGCGTAGACAGGTATCTCTCACTATCCAGACTCGAGAGAAGAGCCCGACGGACCTGGGTAAATTCTGATCTCAGGGACAAGAGACCCAGGGAGCGAGGGGTGCCTGACTCACGTGGCCGCCCGCCGGGGAGGGTCCCTGTGAGAGCCGCACCCACACCCGGTCCTCCCCAAGGAAAAACAGGAGCCGCCATTTCATGGGCACTTAAATAGCAGCATCGCCTAATTCAAGAAGACTACACAGGTCCGCCGCCCCTCTGACGAACGTGACATTTCGTCACAGATGTGAAACAGCCGCTGTGACAGAAGGCACTTCGTTCACAGCGTTCAACTACGGTGCAGCGCTTTCTGCAAAGAGCAGGGACGGCTCCTTGTGCCTGTCTCCGGGCGCCGCAGTTCGTACACCGAACGTGCTGCGTGGAGCGAAGCCGGCATGAAAGCCAGAGCCTGACAGGACCCACTGTGCTAGACTCGTTTGTCAAGTTTACTACAAGTCAGTCCGAAGCAGTGCCCCCTGCTGGCCACGGCACCCCGCCCTGTGGGCCCGACGGCAGACGCCCGCCCGGGAGTGCCCGCCGCCAGCCCAGTGAGCTCAGACCCAGGACCAGCAGGCAGATAAAACGGGCACAAAGCCGCCTTCCTAAGACGACGATACAAGCGAAGAGCAGTCTGAGAAGGCCCGTGAGCCCTTGCTGAGTCCTCACGGCACAACTTCCATTTTGACTCTTTCTGATCACGTAACGTAGGAAACACACGGCAGTGTCCCCGTCCCGCACGAGGCCTTGCCCGTGGTCCCCCAGCTGAAGGACGGCAGTCACGATTGGAAACCACGGCACCCGCCGCCTGCCCAGGCACTCGTCCGCTCCTGCCACACCGCCCCCCACGTGGGCCCTGCGTCCAGGGGCGCCAGCGCGCGGCCACCTCTCCTCAGGGAGCAAGGCGCCCTGCAGCGCGCTCACCTGGCTGGCCAGAGAGAGTATGAACGCCCAGTCCTCCTGCCACTGCTCTTCTCTCAAGGAGAAATGTAAACCAAAGCTCTGAGAATACCACGACTCCCAATCTTTCCAACGTGTGTAAAACCTGAAACAGCAAGACAGGAAGAAGTTAGCGCTCCCATCATGTGATGTAGTCTTCAAGCAACTCACGTGAAGAGATGAACGTTATTAATTTTCTCCGGTTTGCAGTGTATTTTCCCATTAAAAATGCCTACGTTCTGCCAGCAGACATCACTCAACATCCTCACACACAATTCGACTCGCCACCCACCAAGTTCTCACCAGAACTTTCAACTCTAGTGATGAGATCAATTCATTTCAAATGTCTACTACTGATTTACAAGTTCAAAAAAAAATATGACATTCAAAACCATCTGAGATTTTGGGTAGGATCAAAGACACCGCCATTTTACATTAATGCACAGAATTCACTACTCGGTCGCCGTGTAAACAATGGACTGGCGCCTGTGTGTTCACCAGTATGTCAACATCGCTCCCAGAGCAAGGGATGCTCTTCAATTCACTGAAGGCTCAAAGGTGAGGAAAGTAGCAAAGAAAAATCTGAAGCTAGCAGAGGTTGATTCGCAAGGTTTAAGGACAGAGGCTCCAGACATCAGAGTGCAAAGTGAATCAGCAAGTGACACGGAAGCTGTGGCAAGTTCTCCAGAGAATCTAGCTGACATGGTAAGTGAAGGTGGCTGCGCTGACCACGTCTTCAGTGCCGATGGAACGGAATTCTACTGGAAGAAGGTGCCATCTAGGACTGGTACAGCTAGAGCGAAGTCACGGCCTGGCCTCCAAGGACAAGCTGACTCTCTTGTTAAGGGGCTAAGGCAGCTCGTGACTTTAAGTCAGAGCCAATGCTCACATTCCAAAAATCCTAGGGCCCTTGGAAACTGTACTAAATAATACTCTTGCTCTATAACAAGAACAATAAAGCCTGGATGACAGCACATCCGTTTACACTATACTTTACTAAGTATCTTAAGCCCACTGTTGACACCTACCCCTCATAAAACTCCTTTCAAAATATGACTGCTCACCGACAACGCACCTGGTCACCCAAGAGCTCTGACAGATGCAACCAGATACTATTTCCAGGCCTGACCACACCACACCCACCGCACCTCTGGATCAAGGAGTAATGTCGACCTTCTAGTCATTATCTGAAGTAATAAGGCTACTGCTGCCATAGACACATTCCTCAGATGGATCTGGGCAAAGGAAACTGACAAGCTTCTGGAAAGGATTCACCACTCTGGATGCAATTAAGAACATTCTGGATTCATGGAAAGAGGTCAAAATATCAACATTAACAGGAGTTTAGAAGTTGATTCCAACCCTCATAGACGACTTCTGAGGGGTTCGAGACCTGAGTGGAGGAAGTGAGTGAGGATGTGGTGGAAAGAGCGGAGAACTCCAAGGGGGGCCCGAAAACAGGACAGAGCTGCTGCCGCCTCGTGATCTAATCTGAACAGAGGCGGCCTTGCTTCTCATGGCTGAGCAACCAAGGGCTTTCTGCAGTGGAACCTCCTCCCGGTGAAGATGCCGTGAAGACTGTCGAAAGGACAGCAGAGGACTGGGAACACGCCCCACGCCTGGCGGACACAGCAGCGGCAGGGCCCTGAGAGGGCGGACTCCGAGTGTGAAAGGCGCTCTGCTGCGGGCACAACGCCGTCAAGCGGCCTCGCGCGCTACGGAGAGAGCGTTCGTGAATGGAAGAGTCCGTGGACACCGCAGCCTTCACTGTCGTCCTATTTTAAGGAACGGCCGCAGCCACCCTGGCCTCCAGCAACCACCGCTCCGCTCAGTCAGTAGCCCATCAACATCAAGGCAAGACCCTTCACCAGCAAGACGACTATGACTCGCTGAAAGCTCAGGTGACGGTTAGGGCTGCTGCTTTTATCTGGGGGCCGGGCCTACTGCTACAGCACGCTGGCCACGGACTACAGGGTGCTGGAAACATGCGCTTTTGTAGGCGTGAGGAAGCCACGATACCCCTCTGGCTCACTTTACGAGGACACTGGCTTTCCCGCAGCGCTCTGGAACTGAACCCACGTACCTCCGAGGTCTGCCTGCACGCGTACCCACCGAATCAGGCCACCAGCGAGGTCTGCCCAGCCAGGGAGCTTTCTAAGTTTTTTTTTTTTCAGGTGACCTCAAATCTGTCCCCTACTGCATTATGCTTCGATTTATAATTTATCTCTCAAGGAAGTTACTCAACTGCTCTCCATTTCAAATTCTATCCAGTGCTTTCATTCAATAATGTCTGCTGGATAGTTACTATGCGTCAGGATACTGGAGGCGCTAGATCTTATATAATGAAACACAACAAAATCTCTGTTCTTGTGGAATTTACATTCTAATGGACTTCATGTAAACCCTAAATACTGACAACAAAATTTACAACTAGTAAGTGCTCAAAAATGAAGAGACATTAGGGTAATAAAGTCATCTGGAGTAAGACCACTACCACTACTCTGTAAGCATTCGAGGAGGTGTAAGAGGAAACAAGCGTGTTTTAATTAACTTATCTTCTTTTGGCCTCTATTTTCTCATTTATGATAATGGAGATAATGTATATACAGAACCAAGAAAATACCTTAAGTCAAGTAAGTACAAAACCAAACTATGAGTCACAAACACCATTATCATGTCCACTGACTAATACCCCAATGGGTAAATTTGCCGTTCACGAGTAGCTAGCTGTATACTCGGTTGGATGTCGGATGCCAGGCTGAAAAATGTCTGTGTATACACACACACACACACAGACACACGCACACACACACGCACGCACACACTCCCCTGCTATCTGAAAGTTCACTTTGTGTCCCTGCACTTTCACAAAAGACCCACATTAGCACCTGGTTTTGCTAGCCAGAAAGAAATGAAGAGGATTTTCACTTCTGCAAAATGGTAACTGCATCTCTGCTTTACACCATCTCAAAAGCTTACGAAAGGTTTCACAAGAATGCTCTACTTTAGGATAGCAGGGAAAATCTGTATACATCGAGGGCATTTTTGAGATAACTGAAAGATGTGATATGGACTGTACATTGGATTCCAGGGTCATGGTTGGTTTTTTAGGTTTATTTATTTTGAGAGAAAGAGTGCACGCACGTGCGAGCAGGAGGGGCAGAGAGAAAGGAGAGAACGAGTCCCAAGCAGGCTCCATGCCACCCTACTCCAGGTTCAGTCTCAAGACCTGTGAGCTCATGACCTGAAATGAAATCAAGATCCTGACTGACTGAGCCCCCCAGGCGCCCTTCACTGCTCCTTTCCCTAAACGTGGTCATGAGGACGCGGGGGGTAAGAGCGCGTCCTTGGTCTTCAAAGATGTGTGCTGGAATGCCAACTGGTAAAAAGCATCATTATGACTTCAACTCATGGCAAAGGTATGTGCAGAGATGTGGCTAACCGTTTGCAAATGGGCAATCCAATGAAGGAAACACTGGGGTCTGTTGCACCTTTTTTTACCTGTTCTGTGGATTTCAAAAATGTGCAAAATAAAATGTGGTCTGAAGACTATGTCCCTAAGGCAAAAATCTCGTAATACAATGCCAACATAATCTTTTCAATATTAAACAAAAATATGAAATCATTGGGGCGCCTGGGTGGCTCCATCAGTTAAGCAGCCGGCTTTGGCTCAGGTCACGATCTCAGAGTTTGTGGGTTCGAGCCCCACGTTGGGCTCTGTGCTGACAGCTAGCTCAGAGCCTGGAGCCTGCTTCAGATTCTGTGTCTCCCTCTCTCTCTGACCCTCCCCTGCTTGCGCTGCCTCTCTCTCTCAAAAATAAATAAAAAACATAAACAAAATTAAAAAATGAAATCATAATACTTAAAAACATGGGCAAAGACCTTATGAATATTTAAGGCTATGACAGCAATTTCAAATGTTTCCATGTTAAAGCTCAGCAAAAAGGTGTAAAAGCCGTCAGAGTGTTCCAAGTGTCTCAATGTATAAAGTCAGATTTCTCCCGCTGGGCTCCCACAGAAAACACAGCCGGCGAAGCCCATCCCAACACGGTGAGGATAGGGAGCACACCCGGTCCGAACCTGGGAGGAGGCCAGAGGCCAGCTTACCAGTGTGAACAGTCGTGCAGGCTGTCATGCAGGGCTTTCCGAAGCACTGAGTCCTTGTCATAAATGCCCCAGGTAGCTTGTAGCACTGAATCAAGTAAGCAGTCTCCTGCAGTCCGGTTCCAAAGCGCATACAGTCGACTGTCCAGACGAGTAGCCAACTCCAAAGACCAGTTTATAATTGGAGATTCTTCTTCTAACTCTATATAAGGAATTTAAATAACAAGCTCATTTTCTTTTTGTTTTTTTTAATATTAAAATTTTTTTTATTTTCTCTAATTTTGAAGGGGGGGGTATGAGTGGGGGAGGGGACAGAGAGAGGGAGACACAGAATCTGAAGCAGGCTCCAGGCTGAGCTGTGACAGCACAGAGCCCAGCACGGGGCTTGAACCCACGAACCACAAGACCATAAATGACTGAGCCACCCAAGCACCCCAAAGTAACATGTTCATTTTCATGCCTATGCAATTAAGGACTAGTCACTGGAGGAAAGAACCAATTCTGTAGATGTTAGTAAGTTTATGTATAATTTACCATTTAACGTGTAAATAAGTTTGATCAATTGAAATATAAGCCTTTTGAGTAATGGAAACATCTTGTGGCTCTACAATAATTTTCTCCAATTTTCAATTCTTTACAATATATTTTCTAAAAATGTTTAATATAGAAATATTCTAGAACTGGAAGTAGAAAACCAATGCTTACACATTATTACACCTTTATTTATTCCCTCTATTATACTTAAGAGCCCATGAATAAGCTTTCATAATTTTTTTTCCAGTTTTACCAAGGTATAATTGTAAGAAAGAACATTTTTTAATGTTTATTTATTTTCAGAGAGAAAGGGCATGAGCAGGGGACTGGCTGTGGGGCGGGGAGAGAATTCCAAGCAGGCTCCATTTGCACTGTCAGCGCAGAACCCAGTCAGGGGCTTGACCCCACCAACCATGAGATTGTGACCTAAGCCGAAATCAAGAGTCAGGTGCCCCACCAAACTGAGCCACTCAGACACCCGGACAGAATGAACATTTGTAACATCACAATGTGACATTGCTCTTAAGGACTTTACAGTTTCAATTAAAGTAAAAATAAAACAAATCAACCATACACTGAAAACAAAGAGCTTATGGAAATGAAACTAAAGCACACCCAGTAATTCCATGCTTACCTTTCTGAACATCTCTATCAAGCACCTCATCAAATACTTTTTCCTGGACTGTTGGAGGCAAGTCTTCAATATCTACAAATCAAACAACAGACTTAAAAGTTTTTCTTAGGTCTCGTAACTTAATAAATCTGATATCAGCATCTAACAGCAACTTCCTCTAAAATAGCCCTTGCCAGTGAAAGCGGTCAGGCAGGTGTCGTGTGTGTGT